>JAKEEE010000202.1:0-154276 GCA_021498325.1 Bactrocera minax
GACGCACTATGCGTACTAAGTGGATGGGACCTCCTTATATATTGTGCGCGCACAAATCTACTAACAGTATTGCCATCGTTTTCCCGCCCTATTATGACTGGGAGAGCGGGAATCGTCAAAAAACCGCCAAAATTGGGTTTTGGCAAAAATCGGCTTTTTTCGCTACCCAGCTAACGGGGTGCGTCAGCTAGGTGGATGAAACGCTTGGGAACACCTAGTAGGTTTCATGCACTACCGTTATCAGCAACAATCACACATATAGGTTCACCAAGAGCGTGGCAATCCACTAGCGTGCACCATGGTGTATTTTGAGTAATTTTCAAACATTTTTTAAACTTTGACGCTCTGTAGCTGGTTGACTGTGTCCTCCAGGTGGTTCAAAACGCTGCAGATGAGTTAGTATGTTTTATGGGCTTTCATTATAACCAAAAATTGGCCAGCTACAATTACCAGGGTAGTGACAGTAAGCTAAAAAACACTTTGAATGGTGTACACGTCACCCTTTTGGAGCAGCTGGAAGATGCATCTGATGCACCAGGTGCATGGAACCTTCTTATTTATATGCGCGCATCCGTCCCCTTCCATTATAGCCATCGGTCGCCTGGATACGATGACCAGGAGCGCGGCAATGTGGAAAAAACCGCGAAAATCGGGAAAATTGCAAAAATGCCGGTTTTTCGCTACCCAGCTAAGTATGAAAATGACTTTGACGCTCTGTGGCTGGAAGAGTGCGTCCACCAGGTGGATCAAACGTTGTGGGTGAGTTAGTATATTTTATACGCTTTCATTATCAGGAAAAATCACCCGCCCGGGATGACGGGGGGCGTGGCAATAACCTTCAAAAGGCTTTGAATGGTGCACACGACAACCTTTCAGTTCAACTGCCAGACGCACTATGCGTACTAAGTGGATGGGACCTCCTTATATATTGTGCGCGCACAAGTCTACTAACATTATTGCCATCGTTTTCCCGCCTATTATGACTGGGAGAGCGGGAATCGTCAAAAAACCGCCAAAATTGGGTTTTGGCAAAAATCGGCTTTTTTCGCTACCCAGCTAACGGGGTGCGTCAGCTAGGTGGATGAAACGCTTGGGAACACCTAGTAGGTTTCATGCACTACCGTTATCAGCAACAATCACACATATAGGTTCACCAGGAGCGTGGCAATCCACTAGCGTGCACCATGGTGTATTTTGAGTAATTTTCAACCGTTTTTCACACTTTGACGCTCTCTAGCTAGATGACTGCGTCCACCAGGTGGTTCAAACGCTGCATATGAGTTAGTACGTTTTATGGGCTTTCATTATAACCAAAAACTGGCCAGCTACAATGACCAGGGGAGTGACAGTAAGCTAAAAAACACTTTGAATGGTGTACACGTCACCCTTTTGGAGCAGCTGGAAGATGCATCTGATGCACCAGGTGCATGGAACCTTCTTATTTATATGCGCGCATCCGTCCCCTTCCATTATAGCCATCGGTCGCCTGGATACGATGACCAGGAGCGCGGCAATATGGGAAAAACCGCGAAAATCGGAAAATTGCAAAAATGCCGGTTTTTCGCTACCCAGCTAAGTATGAAAATGACTTTGACGCTCTGTGGCTGGAAGAGTGCGTCCACCAGGTGGATCAAACGTTGTGGGTGAGTTAGTATATTTTATACGCTTTCATTATCAGGAAAAATCACCCGCCCGGGATGACGGGGGGCGTGGCAATAACCTTCAAAAGGCTTTGAATGGTGCACACGACAACCTTTCAGTTCAACTGCCAGACGCACTATGCGTACTAAGTGGATGGGACCTCCTTATATATTGTGCGCGCACAAGTCTACTAACATTATTGCCATCGTTTTCCCGCCTATTATGACTGGGAGAGCGGGAATCGTCAAAAAACCGCCAAAATTGGGTTTTGGCAAAAATCGGCTTTTTTCGCTACCCAGCTAACGGGGTGCGTCAGCTAGGTGGATGAAACGCTTGGGAACACCTAGTAGGTTTCATGCACTACCGTTATCAGCAACAATCACACATATAGGTTCACCAGGAGCGTGGCAATCCACTAGCGTGCACCATGGTGTATTTTGAGTAATTTTCAACCATTTTTCACACTTTGACGCTCTCTAGCTGGCTGACTGCGTCCGCCAGGTGGTTCAAACGCTGCAGATGAGTTAGTATGTTTTATGGGCTTTCATTATCACCAAAAACTGGCCAGCTACAATGACCAGGGGAGTGGCAGTAAGCTAAAAAACACTTTGAATGGTGTACACGTCACCCTTTTGGAGCAGCTGGAAGATGCATCTGATGCACCAGGTGCATGGAACCTTCTTATTTATATGCGCGCATCCGTCCCCTTCCATTATAGCCATCGGTCGCCTGGATACGATGACCAGGAGCGCGGCAATATGGGAAAAACCGCGAAAATCGGAAAATTGCAAAAATGCCGGTTTTTCGCTACCCAGCTAAGTATGAAAATGACTTTGACGCTCTGTGGCTGGAAGAGTGCGTCCACCAGGTGGATCAAACGTTGTGGGTGAGTTAGTATATTTTATACGCTTTCATTATCAGGAAAAATCACCCGCCCGGGATGACGGGGGGCGTGGCAATAACCTTCAAAAGGCTTTGAATGGTGCACACGACAACCTTTCAGTTCAACTGCCAGACGCACTATGCGTACTAAGTGGATGGGACCTCCTTATATATTGTGCGCGCACAAGTCTACTAACATTATTGCCATCGTTTTCCCGCCTATTATGACTGGGAGAGCGGGAATCGTCAAAAAACCGCCAAAATTGGGTTTTGGCAAAAATCGGCTTTTTTCGCTACCCAGCTAACGGGGTGCGTCAGCTAGGTGGATGAAACGCTTGGGAACACCTAGTAGGTTTCATGCACTACCGTTATCAGCAACAATCACACATATAGGTTCACCAGGAGCGTGGCAATCCACTAGCGTGCACCATGGTGTATTTTGAGTAATTTTCTACCGTTTTTTACACTTTGACGCTCTCTAGCTGGATGACTGCGTCCACCAGGTGGTTCAAACGCTGCGGATGAGTTAGTACGTTTTATGGGCTTTCATTATCACCAAAAACTGGCCGCCTACAATGGCCAGGGGAGTGGCAGTAAGCTAAAAAACACTTTGAATGGTGTACACGTCACCCTTTTGGAGCAGCTGGAAGATGCATCTGATGCACCAGGTGCATGGAACCTTCTTATTTATATGCGCGCATCCGTCCCCTTCCATTATAGCCATCGGTCGCCTGGATACGATGACCAGGAGCGCGGCAATATGGGAAAAACCGCGAAAATCGGAAAATTGCAAAAATGCCGGTTTTTCGCTACCCAGCTAAGTATGAAAATGACTTTGACGCTCTGTGGCTGGAAGAGTGCGTCCACCAGGTGGATCAAACGTTGTGGGTGAGTTAGTATATTTTATACGCTTTCATTATCAGGAAAAATCACCCGCCCGGGATGACGGGGGGCGTGGCAATAACCTTCAAAAGGCTTTGAATGGTGCACACGACAACCTTTCAGTTCAACTGCCAGACGCACTATGCGTACTAAGTGGATGGGACCTCCTTATATATTGTGCGCGCACAAGTCTACTAACATTATTGCCATCGTTTTCCCGCCTATTATGACTGGGAGAGCGGGAATCGTCAAAAAACCGCCAAAATTGGGTTTTGGCAAAAATCGGCTTTTTTCGCTACCCAGCTAACGGGGTGCGTCAGCTAGGTGGATGAAACGCTTGGGAACACCTAGTAGGTTTCATGCACTACCGTTATCAGCAACAATCACACATATAGGTTCACCAGGAGCGTGGCAATCCACTAGCGTGCACCATGGTGTATTTTGAGTAATTTTCAACCGTTTTTCACATTTTGACGCTCTCTAGCTGGATGACTGCGTCCACCAGGTGGGTCAAACGCTGCGGATGAGTTAGTACGTTTTATGGGCTTTCATTATCACCAAAAACTGGCCGCCTACAATGGCCAGGGGAGTGGCAGTAAGCTAAAAAACACTTTGAATGGTGTACACGTCACCCTTTTGGAGCAGCTGGAAGATGCATCTGATGCACCAGGTGCATGGAACCTTCTTATTTATATGCGCGCATCCGTCCCCTTCCATTATAGCCATCGGTCGCCTGGATACGATGACCAGGAGCGCGGCAATATGGGAAAAACCGCGAAAATCGGAAAATTGCAAAAATGCCGGTTTTTCGCTACCCAGCTAAGTATGAAAATGACTTTGACGCTCTGTGGCTGGAAGAGTGCGTCCACCAGGTGGATCAAACGTTGTGGGTGAGTTAGTATATTTTATACGCTTTCATTATCAGGAAAAATCACCCGCCCGGGATGACGGGGGGCGTGGCAATAACCTTCAAAAGGCTTTGAATGGTGCACACGACAACCTTTCAGTTCAACTGCCAGACGCACTATGCGTACTAAGTGGATGGGACCTCCTTATATATTGTGCGCGCACAAGTCTACTAACATTATTGCCATCGTTTTCCCGCCTATTATGACTGGGAGAGCGGGAATCGTCAAAAAACCGCCAAAATTGGGTTTTGGCAAAAATCGGCTTTTTTCGCTACCCAGCTAACGGGGTGCGTCAGCTAGGTGGATGAAACGCTTGGGAACACCTAGTAGGTTTCATGCACTACCGTTATCAGCAACAATCACACATATAGGTTCACCAGGAGCGTGGCAATCCACTAGCGTGCACCATGGTGTATTTTGAGTAATTTTCAACCGTTTTCTACACTTTGACGCTCTCTAGCTGGATGACTGCGTCCACCAGGTGGGTCAAACGCTGCGGATGAGTTAGTACGTTTTATGGGCTTTCATTATCACCAAAAACTGGCCGCCTACAATGGCCAGGGGAGTGGCAGTAAGCTAAAAAACACTTTGAATGGTGTACACGTCACCCTTTTGGAGCAGCTGGAAGATGCATCTGATGCACCAGGTGCATGGAACCTTCTTATTTATATGCGCGCATCCGTCCCCTTCCATTATAGCCATCGGTCGCCTGGATACGATGACCAGGAGCGCGGCAATATGGGAAAAACCGCGAAAATCGGAAAATTGCAAAAATGCCGGTTTTTCGCTACCCAGCTAAGTATGAAAATGACTTTGACGCTCTGTGGCTGGAAGAGTGCGTCCACCAGGTGGATCAAACGTTGTGGGTGAGTTAGTATATTTTATACGCTTTCATTATCAGGAAAAATCACCCGCCCGGGATGACGGGGGGCGTGGCAATAACCTTCAAAAGGCTTTGAATGGTGCACACGACAACCTTTCAGTTCAACTGCCAGACGCACTATGCGTACTAAGTGGATGGGACCTCCTTATATATTGTGCGCGCACAAGTCTACTAACATTATTGCCATCGTTTTCCCGCCTATTATGACTGGGAGAGCGGGAATCGTCAAAAAACCGCCAAAATTGGGTTTTGGCAAAAATCGGCTTTTTTCGCTACCCAGCTAACGGGGTGCGTCAGCTAGGTGGATGAAACGCTTGGGAACACCTAGTAGGTTTCATGCACTACCGTTATCAGCAACAATCACACATATAGGTTCACCAGGAGCGTGGCAATCCACTAGCGTGCACCATGGTGTATTTTGAGTAATTTTCAACCGTTTTTCACATTTTGACGCTCTCTAGCTGGATGACTGCGTCCACCAGGTGGGTCAAACGCTGCGGATGAGTTAGTACGTTTTATGGGCTTTCATTATCACCAAAAACTGGCCGCCTACAATGGCCAGGGGAGTGGCAGTAAGCTAAAAAACACTTTGAATGGTGTACACGTCACCCTTTTGGAGCAGCTGGAAGATGCATCTGATGCACCAGGTGCATGGAACCTTCTTATTTATATGCGCGCATCCGTCCCCTTCCATTATAGCCATCGGTCGCCTGGATACGATGACCAGGAGCGCGGCAATATGGGAAAAACCGCGAAAATCGGAAAATTGCAAAAATGCCGGTTTTTCGCTACCCAGCTAAGTATGAAAATGACTTTGACGCTCTGTGGCTGGAAGAGTGCGTCCACCAGGTGGATCAAACGTTGTGGGTGAGTTAGTATATTTTATACGCTTTCATTATCAGGAAAAATCACCCGCCCGGGATGACGGGGGGCGTGGCAATAACCTTCAAAAGGCTTTGAATGGTGCACACGACAACCTTTCAGTTCAACTGCCAGACGCACTATGCGTACTAAGTGGATGGGACCTCCTTATATATTGTGCGCGCACAAGTCTACTAACATTATTGCCATCGTTTTCCCGCCTATTATGACTGGGAGAGCGGGAATCGTCAAAAAACCGCCAAAATTGGGTTTTGGCAAAAATCGGCTTTTTTCGCTACCCAGCTAACGGGGTGCGTCAGCTAGGTGGATGAAACGCTTGGGAACACCTAGTAGGTTTCATGCACTACCGTTATCAGCAACAATCACACATATAGGTTCACCAGGAGCGTGGCAATCCACTAGCGTGCACCATGGTGTATTTTGAGTAATTTTCAACCGTTTTTCACATTTTGACGCTCTCTAGCTGGATGACTGCGTCCACCAGGTGGGTCAAACGCTGCGGATGAGTTAGTACGTTTTATGGGCTTTCATTATCACCAAAAACTGGCCGCCTACAATGGCCAGGGGAGTGGCAGTAAGCTAAAAAACACTTTGAATGGTGTACACGTCACCCTTTTGGAGCAGCTGGAAGATGCATCTGATGCACCAGGTGCATGGAACCTTCTTATTTATATGCGCGCATCCGTCCCCTTCCATTATAGCCATCGGTCGCCTGGATACGATGACCAGGAGCGCGGCAATATGGGAAAAACCGCGAAAATCGGAAAATTGCAAAAATGCCGGTTTTTCGCTACCCAGCTAAGTATGAAAATGACTTTGACGCTCTGTGGCTGGAAGAGTGCGTCCACCAGGTGGATCAAACGTTGTGGGTGAGTTAGTATATTTTATACGCTTTCATTATCAGGAAAAATCACCCGCCCGGGATGACGGGGGGCGTGGCAATAACCTTCAAAAGGCTTTGAATGGTGCACACGACAACCTTTCAGTTCAACTGCCAGACGCACTATGCGTACTAAGTGGATGGGACCTCCTTATATATTGTGCGCGCACAAGTCTACTAACATTATTGCCATCGTTTTCCCGCCTATTATGACTGGGAGAGCGGGAATCGTCAAAAAACCGCCAAAATTGGGTTTTGGCAAAAATCGGCTTTTTTCGCTACCCAGCTAACGGGGTGCGTCAGCTAGGTGGATGAAACGCTTGGGAACACCTAGTAGGTTTCATGCACTACCGTTATCAGCAACAATCACACATATAGGTTCACCAGGAGCGTGGCAATCCACTAGCGTGCACCATGGTGTATTTTGAGTAATTTTCAACCGTTTTTCACATTTTGACGCTCTCTAGCTGGATGACTGCGTCCACCAGGTGGGTCAAACGCTGCGGATGAGTTAGTACGTTTTATGGGCTTTCATTATCACCAAAAACTGGCCGCCTACAATGGCCAGGGGAGTGGCAGTAAGCTAAAAAACACTTTGAATGGTGTACACGTCACCCTTTTGGAGCAGCTGGAAGATGCATCTGATGCACCAGGTGCATGGAACCTTCTTATTTATATGCGCGCATCCGTCCCCTTCCATTATAGCCATCGGTCGCCTGGATACGATGACCAGGAGCGCGGCAATGTGGAAAAAACCGCGAAAATCGGAAAATTGCAAAAATGCCGGTTTTTCGCTACCCAGCTAAGTATGAAAATGACTTTGACGCTCTGTGGCTGGAAGAGTGCGTCCACCAGGTGGATCAAACGTTGTGGGTGAGTTAGTATATTTTATACGCTTTCATTATCAGGAAAAATCACCCGCCCGGGATGACGGGGGGCGTGGCAATAACCTTCAAAAGGCTTTGAATGGTGCACACGACAACCTTTCAGTTCAACTGCCAGACGCACTATGCGTACTAAGTGGATGGGACCTCCTTATATATTGTGCGCGCACAAGTCTACTAACATTATTGCCATCGTTTTCCCGCCTATTATGACTGGGAGAGCGGGAATCGTCAAAAAACCGCCAAAATTGGGTTTTGGCAAAAATCGGCTTTTTTCGCTACCCAGCTAACGGGGTGCGTCAGCTAGGTGGATGAAACGCTTGGGAACACCTAGTAGGTTTCATGCACTACCGTTATCAGCAACAATCACACATATAGGTTCACCAGGAGCGTGGCAATCCACTAGCGTGCACCATGGTGTATTTTGAGTAATTTTCAACCGTTTTTCACATTTTGACGCTCTCTAGCTGGATGACTGCGTCCACCAGGTGGGTCAAACGCTGCGGATGAGTTAGTACGTTTTATGGGCTTTCATTATCACCAAAAACTGGCCGCCTACAATGGCCAGGGGAGTGGCAGTAAGCTAAAAAACACTTTGAATGGTGTACACGTCACCCTTTTGGAGCAGCTGGAAGATGCATCTGATGCACCAGGTGCATGGAACCTTCTTATTTATATGCGCGCATCCGTCCCCTTCCATTATAGCCATCGGTCGCCTGGATACGATGACCAGGAGCGCGGCAATATGGGAAAAACCGCGAAAATCGGAAAATTGCAAAAATGCCGGTTTTTCGCTACCCAGCTAAGTATGAAAATGACTTTGACGCTCTGTGGCTGGAAGAGTGCGTCCACCAGGTGGATCAAACGTTGTGGGTGAGTTAGTATATTTTATACGCTTTCATTATCAGGAAAAATCACCCGCCCGGGATGACGGGGGGCGTGGCAATAACCTTCAAAAGGCTTTGAATGGTGCACACGACAACCTTTCAGTTCAACTGCCAGACGCACTATGCGTACTAAGTGGATGGGACCTCCTTATATATTGTGCGCGCACAAGTCTACTAACATTATTGCCATCGTTTTCCCGCCTATTATGACTGGGAGAGCGGGAATCGTCAAAAAACCGCCAAAATTGGGTTTTGGCAAAAATCGGCTTTTTTCGCTACCCAGCTAACGGGGTGCGTCAGCTAGGTGGATGAAACGCTTGGGAACACCTAGTAGGTTTCATGCACTACCGTTATCAGCAACAATCACACATATAGGTTCACCAGGAGCGTGGCAATCCACTAGCGTGCACCATGGTGTATTTTGAGTAATTTTCAACCGTTTTTCACATTTTGACGCTCTCTAGCTGGATGACTGCGTCCACCAGGTGGGTCAAACGCTGCGGATGAGTTAGTACGTTTTATGGGCTTTCATTATCACCAAAAACTGGCCGCCTACAATGGCCAGGGGAGTGGCAGTAAGCTAAAAAACACTTTGAATGGTGTACACGTCACCCTTTTGGAGCAGCTGGAAGATGCATCTGATGCACCAGGTGCATGGAACCTTCTTATTTATATGCGCGCATCCGTCCCCTTCCATTATAGCCATCGGTCGCCTGGATACGATGACCAGGAGCGCGGCAATATGGGAAAAACCGCGAAAATCGGAAAATTGCAAAAATGCCGGTTTTTCGCTACCCAGCTAAGTATGAAAATGACTTTGACGCTCTGTGGCTGGAAGAGTGCGTCCACCAGGTGGATCAAACGTTGTGGGTGAGTTAGTATATTTTATACGCTTTCATTATCAGGAAAAATCACCCGCCCGGGATGACGGGGGGCGTGGCAATAACCTTCAAAAGGCTTTGAATGGTGCACACGACAACCTTTCAGTTCAACTGCCAGACGCACTATGCGTACTAAGTGGATGGGACCTCCTTATATATTGTGCGCGCACAAGTCTACTAACATTATTGCCATCGTTTTCCCGCCTATTATGACTGGGAGAGCGGGAATCGTCAAAAAACCGCCAAAATTGGGTTTTGGCAAAAATCGGCTTTTTTCGCTACCCAGCTAACGGGGTGCGTCAGCTAGGTGGATGAAACGCTTGGGAACACCTAGTAGGTTTCATGCACTACCGTTATCAGCAACAATCACACATATAGGTTCACCAGGAGCGTGGCAATCCACTAGCGTGCACCATGGTGTATTTTGAGTAATTTTCAACCGTTTTTCACATTTTGACGCTCTCTAGCTGGATGACTGCGTCCACCAGGTGGGTCAAACGCTGCGGATGAGTTAGTACGTTTTATGGGCTTTCATTATCACCAAAAACTGGCCGCCTACAATGGCCAGGGGAGTGGCAGTAAGCTAAAAAACACTTTGAATGGTGTACACGTCACCCTTTTGGAGCAGCTGGAAGATGCATCTGATGCACCAGGTGCATGGAACCTTCTTATTTATATGCGCGCATCCGTCCCCTTCCATTATAGCCATCGGTCGCCTGGATACGATGACCAGGAGCGCGGCAATATGGGAAAAACCGCGAAAATCGGAAAATTGCAAAAATGCCGGTTTTTCGCTACCCAGCTAAGTATGAAAATGACTTTGACGCTCTGTGGCTGGAAGAGTGCGTCCACCAGGTGGATCAAACGTTGTGGGTGAGTTAGTATATTTTATACGCTTTCATTATCAGGAAAAATCACCCGCCCGGGATGACGGGGGGCGTGGCAATAACCTTCAAAAGGCTTTGAATGGTGCACACGACAACCTTTCAGTTCAACTGCCAGACGCACTATGCGTACTAAGTGGATGGGACCTCCTTATATATTGTGCGCGCACAAGTCTACTAACATTATTGCCATCGTTTTCCCGCCTATTATGACTGGGAGAGCGGGAATCGTCAAAAAACCGCCAAAATTGGGTTTTGGCAAAAATCGGCTTTTTTCGCTACCCAGCTAACGGGGTGCGTCAGCTAGGTGGATGAAACGCTTGGGAACACCTAGTAGGTTTCATGCACTACCGTTATCAGCAACAATCACACATATAGGTTCACCAGGAGCGTGGCAATCCACTAGCGTGCACCATGGTGTATTTTGAGTAATTTTCAACCGTTTTTCACATTTTGACGCTCTCTAGCTGGATGACTGCGTCCACCAGGTGGGTCAAACGCTGCGGATGAGTTAGTACGTTTTATGGGCTTTCATTATCACCAAAAACTGGCCGCCTACAATGGCCAGGGGAGTGGCAGTAAGCTAAAAAACACTTTGAATGGTGTACACGTCACCCTTTTGGAGCAGCTGGAAGATGCATCTGATGCACCAGGTGCATGGAACCTTCTTATTTATATGCGCGCATCCGTCCCCTTCCATTATAGCCATCGGTCGCCTGGATACGATGACCAGGAGCGCGGCAATATGGGAAAAACCGCGAAAATCGGAAAATTGCAAAAATGCCGGTTTTTCGCTACCCAGCTAAGTATGAAAATGACTTTGACGCTCTGTGGCTGGAAGAGTGCGTCCACCAGGTGGATCAAACGTTGTGGGTGAGTTAGTATATTTTATACGCTTTCATTATCAGGAAAAATCACCCGCCCGGGATGACGGGGGGCGTGGCAATAACCTTCAAAAGGCTTTGAATGGTGCACACGACAACCTTTCAGTTCAACTGCCAGACGCACTATGCGTACTAAGTGGATGGGACCTCCTTATATATTGTGCGCGCACAAGTCTACTAACATTATTGCCATCGTTTTCCCGCCTATTATGACTGGGAGAGCGGGAATCGTCAAAAAACCGCCAAAATTGGGTTTTGGCAAAAATCGGCTTTTTTCGCTACCCAGCTAACGGGGTGCGTCAGCTAGGTGGATGAAACGCTTGGGAACACCTAGTAGGTTTCATGCACTACCGTTATCAGCAACAATCACACATATAGGTTCACCAGGAGCGTGGCAATCCACTAGCGTGCACCATGGTGTATTTTGAGTAATTTTCAACCGTTTTTCACATTTTGACGCTCTCTAGCTGGATGACTGCGTCCACCAGGTGGGTCAAACGCTGCGGATGAGTTAGTACGTTTTATGGGCTTTCATTATCACCAAAAACTGGCCGCCTACAATGGCCAGGGGAGTGGCAGTAAGCTAAAAAACACTTTGAATGGTGTACACGTCACCCTTTTGGAGCAGCTGGAAGATGCATCTGATGCACCAGGTGCATGGAACCTTCTTATTTATATGCGCGCATCCGTCCCCTTCCATTATAGCCATCGGTCGCCTGGATACGATGACCAGGAGCGCGGCAATATGGGAAAAACCGCGAAAATCGGAAAATTGCAAAAATGCCGGTTTTTCGCTACCCAGCTAAGTATGAAAATGACTTTGACGCTCTGTGGCTGGAAGAGTGCGTCCACCAGGTGGATCAAACGTTGTGGGTGAGTTAGTATATTTTATACGCTTTCATTATCAGGAAAAATCACCCGCCCGGGATGACGGGGGGCGTGGCAATAACCTTCAAAAGGCTTTGAATGGTGCACACGACAACCTTTCAGTTCAACTGCCAGACGCACTATGCGTACTAAGTGGATGGGACCTCCTTATATATTGTGCGCGCACAAGTCTACTAACATTATTGCCATCGTTTTCCCGCCTATTATGACTGGGAGAGCGGGAATCGTCAAAAAACCGCCAAAATTGGGTTTTGGCAAAAATCGGCTTTTTTCGCTACCCAGCTAACGGGGTGCGTCAGCTAGGTGGATGAAACGCTTGGGAACACCTAGTAGGTTTCATGCACTACCGTTATCAGCAACAATCACACATATAGGTTCACCAGGAGCGTGGCAATCCACTAGCGTGCACCATGGTGTATTTTGAGTAATTTTCAACCGTTTTTCACATTTTGACGCTCTCTAGCTGGATGACTGCGTCCACCAGGTGGGTCAAACGCTGCGGATGAGTTAGTACGTTTTATGGGCTTTCATTATCACCAAAAACTGGCCGCCTACAATGGCCAGGGGAGTGGCAGTAAGCTAAAAAACACTTTGAATGGTGTACACGTCACCCTTTTGGAGCAGCTGGAAGATGCATCTGATGCACCAGGTGCATGGAACCTTCTTATTTATATGCGCGCATCCGTCCCCTTCCATTATAGCCATCGGTCGCCTGGATACGATGACCAGGAGCGCGGCAATATGGGAAAAACCGCGAAAATCGGAAAATTGCAAAAATGCCGGTTTTTCGCTACCCAGCTAAGTATGAAAATGACTTTGACGCTCTGTGGCTGGAAGAGTGCGTCCACCAGGTGGATCAAACGTTGTGGGTGAGTTAGTATATTTTATACGCTTTCATTATCAGGAAAAATCACCCGCCCGGGATGACGGGGGGCGTGGCAATAACCTTCAAAAGGCTTTGAATGGTGCACACGACAACCTTTCAGTTCAACTGCCAGACGCACTATGCGTACTAAGTGGATGGGACCTCCTTATATATTGTGCGCGCACAAGTCTACTAACATTATTGCCATCGTTTTCCCGCCTATTATGACTGGGAGAGCGGGAATCGTCAAAAAACCGCCAAAATTGGGTTTTGGCAAAAATCGGCTTTTTTCGCTACCCAGCTAACGGGGTGCGTCAGCTAGGTGGATGAAACGCTTGGGAACACCTAGTAGGTTTCATGCACTACCGTTATCAGCAACAATCACACATATAGGTTCACCAGGAGCGTGGCAATCCACTAGCGTGCACCATGGTGTATTTTGAGTAATTTTCAACCGTTTTTCACATTTTGACGCTCTCTAGCTGGATGACTGCGTCCACCAGGTGGGTCAAACGCTGCGGATGAGTTAGTACGTTTTATGGGCTTTCATTATCACCAAAAACTGGCCGCCTACAATGGCCAGGGGAGTGGCAGTAAGCTAAAAAACACTTTGAATGGTGTACACGTCACCCTTTTGGAGCAGCTGGAAGATGCATCTGATGCACCAGGTGCATGGAACCTTCTTATTTATATGCGCGCATCCGTCCCCTTCCATTATAGCCATCGGTCGCCTGGATACGATGACCAGGAGCGCGGCAATATGGGAAAAACCGCGAAAATCGGAAAATTGCAAAAATGCCGGTTTTTCGCTACCCAGCTAAGTATGAAAATGACTTTGACGCTCTGTGGCTGGAAGAGTGCGTCCACCAGGTGGATCAAACGTTGTGGGTGAGTTAGTATATTTTATACGCTTTCATTATCAGGAAAAATCACCCGCCCGGGATGACGGGGGGCGTGGCAATAACCTTCAAAAGGCTTTGAATGGTGCACACGACAACCTTTCAGTTCAACTGCCAGACGCACTATGCGTACTAAGTGGATGGGACCTCCTTATATATTGTGCGCGCACAAGTCTACTAACATTATTGCCATCGTTTTCCCGCCTATTATGACTGGGAGAGCGGGAATCGTCAAAAAACCGCCAAAATTGGGTTTTGGCAAAAATCGGCTTTTTTCGCTACCCAGCTAACGGGGTGCGTCAGCTAGGTGGATGAAACGCTTGGGAACACCTAGTAGGTTTCATGCACTACCGTTATCAGCAACAATCACACATATAGGTTCACCAGGAGCGTGGCAATCCACTAGCGTGCACCATGGTGTATTTTGAGTAATTTTCAACCGTTTTTCACATTTTGACGCTCTCTAGCTGGATGACTGCGTCCACCAGGTGGGTCAAACGCTGCGGATGAGTTAGTACGTTTTATGGGCTTTCATTATCACCAAAAACTGGCCGCCTACAATGGCCAGGGGAGTGGCAGTAAGCTAAAAAACACTTTGAATGGTGTACACGTCACCCTTTTGGAGCAGCTGGAAGATGCATCTGATGCACCAGGTGCATGGAACCTTCTTATTTATATGCGCGCATCCGTCCCCTTCCATTATAGCCATCGGTCGCCTGGATACGATGACCAGGAGCGCGGCAATATGGGAAAAACCGCGAAAATCGGAAAATTGCAAAAATGCCGGTTTTTCGCTACCCAGCTAAGTATGAAAATGACTTTGACGCTCTGTGGCTGGAAGAGTGCGTCCACCAGGTGGATCAAACGTTGTGGGTGAGTTAGTATATTTTATACGCTTTCATTATCAGGAAAAATCACCCGCCCGGGATGACGGGGGGCGTGGCAATAACCTTCAAAAGGCTTTGAATGGTGCACACGACAACCTTTCAGTTCAACTGCCAGACGCACTATGCGTACTAAGTGGATGGGACCTCCTTATATATTGTGCGCGCACAAGTCTACTAACATTATTGCCATCGTTTTCCCGCCTATTATGACTGGGAGAGCGGGAATCGTCAAAAAACCGCCAAAATTGGGTTTTGGCAAAAATCGGCTTTTTTCGCTACCCAGCTAACGGGGTGCGTCAGCTAGGTGGATGAAACGCTTGGGAACACCTAGTAGGTTTCATGCACTACCGTTATCAGCAACAATCACACATATAGGTTCACCAGGAGCGTGGCAATCCACTAGCGTGCACCATGGTGTATTTTGAGTAATTTTCAACCGTTTTTCACATTTTGACGCTCTCTAGCTGGATGACTGCGTCCACCAGGTGGGTCAAACGCTGCGGATGAGTTAGTACGTTTTATGGGCTTTCATTATCACCAAAAACTGGCCGCCTACAATGGCCAGGGGAGTGGCAGTAAGCTAAAAAACACTTTGAATGGTGTACACGTCACCCTTTTGGAGCAGCTGGAAGATGCATCTGATGCACCAGGTGCATGGAACCTTCTTATTTATATGCGCGCATCCGTCCCCTTCCATTATAGCCATCGGTCGCCTGGATACGATGACCAGGAGCGCGGCAATATGGGAAAAACCGCGAAAATCGGAAAATTGCAAAAATGCCGGTTTTTCGCTACCCAGCTAAGTATGAAAATGACTTTGACGCTCTGTGGCTGGAAGAGTGCGTCCACCAGGTGGATCAAACGTTGTGGGTGAGTTAGTATATTTTATACGCTTTCATTATCAGGAAAAATCACCCGCCCGGGATGACGGGGGGCGTGGCAATAACCTTCAAAAGGCTTTGAATGGTGCACACGACAACCTTTCAGTTCAACTGCCAGACGCACTATGCGTACTAAGTGGATGGGACCTCCTTATATATTGTGCGCGCACAAGTCTACTAACATTATTGCCATCGTTTTCCCGCCTATTATGACTGGGAGAGCGGGAATCGTCAAAAAACCGCCAAAATTGGGTTTTGGCAAAAATCGGCTTTTTTCGCTACCCAGCTAACGGGGTGCGTCAGCTAGGTGGATGAAACGCTTGGGAACACCTAGTAGGTTTCATGCACTACCGTTATCAGCAACAATCACACATATAGGTTCACCAGGAGCGTGGCAATCCACTAGCGTGCACCATGGTGTATTTTGAGTAATTTTCAACCGTTTTTCACATTTTGACGCTCTCTAGCTGGATGACTGCGTCCACCAGGTGGGTCAAACGCTGCGGATGAGTTAGTACGTTTTATGGGCTTTCATTATCACCAAAAACTGGCCGCCTACAATGGCCAGGGGAGTGGCAGTAAGCTAAAAAACACTTTGAATGGTGTACACGTCACCCTTTTGGAGCAGCTGGAAGATGCATCTGATGCACCAGGTGCATGGAACCTTCTTATTTATATGCGCGCATCCGTCCCCTTCCATTATAGCCATCGGTCGCCTGGATACGATGACCAGGAGCGCGGCAATATGGGAAAAACCGCGAAAATCGGAAAATTGCAAAAATGCCGGTTTTTCGCTACCCAGCTAAGTATGAAAATGACTTTGACGCTCTGTGGCTGGAAGAGTGCGTCCACCAGGTGGATCAAACGTTGTGGGTGAGTTAGTATATTTTATACGCTTTCATTATCAGGAAAAATCACCCGCCCGGGATGACGGGGGGCGTGGCAATAACCTTCAAAAGGCTTTGAATGGTGCACACGACAACCTTTCAGTTCAACTGCCAGACGCACTATGCGTACTAAGTGGATGGGACCTCCTTATATATTGTGCGCGCACAAGTCTACTAACATTATTGCCATCGTTTTCCCGCCTATTATGACTGGGAGAGCGGGAATCGTCAAAAAACCGCCAAAATTGGGTTTTGGCAAAAATCGGCTTTTTTCGCTACCCAGCTAACGGGGTGCGTCAGCTAGGTGGATGAAACGCTTGGGAACACCTAGTAGGTTTCATGCACTACCGTTATCAGCAACAATCACACATATAGGTTCACCAGGAGCGTGGCAATCCACTAGCGTGCACCATGGTGTATTTTGAGTAATTTTCAACCGTTTTTCACATTTTGACGCTCTCTAGCTGGATGACTGCGTCCACCAGGTGGGTCAAACGCTGCGGATGAGTTAGTACGTTTTATGGGCTTTCATTATCACCAAAAACTGGCCGCCTACAATGGCCAGGGGAGTGGCAGTAAGCTAAAAAACACTTTGAATGGTGTACACGTCACCCTTTTGGAGCAGCTGGAAGATGCATCTGATGCACCAGGTGCATGGAACCTTCTTATTTATATGCGCGCATCCGTCCCCTTCCATTATAGCCATCGGTCGCCTGGATACGATGACCAGGAGCGCGGCAATATGGGAAAAACCGCGAAAATCGGAAAATTGCAAAAATGCCGGTTTTTCGCTACCCAGCTAAGTATGAAAATGACTTTGACGCTCTGTGGCTGGAAGAGTGCGTCCACCAGGTGGATCAAACGTTGTGGGTGAGTTAGTATATTTTATACGCTTTCATTATCAGGAAAAATCACCCGCCCGGGATGACGGGGGGCGTGGCAATAACCTTCAAAAGGCTTTGAATGGTGCACACGACAACCTTTCAGTTCAACTGCCAGACGCACTATGCGTACTAAGTGGATGGGACCTCCTTATATATTGTGCGCGCACAAGTCTACTAACATTATTGCCATCGTTTTCCCGCCTATTATGACTGGGAGAGCGGGAATCGTCAAAAAACCGCCAAAATTGGGTTTTGGCAAAAATCGGCTTTTTTCGCTACCCAGCTAACGGGGTGCGTCAGCTAGGTGGATGAAACGCTTGGGAACACCTAGTAGGTTTCATGCACTACCGTTATCAGCAACAATCACACATATAGGTTCACCAGGAGCGTGGCAATCCACTAGCGTGCACCATGGTGTATTTTGAGTAATTTTCAACCGTTTTTCACATTTTGACGCTCTCTAGCTGGATGACTGCGTCCACCAGGTGGGTCAAACGCTGCGGATGAGTTAGTACGTTTTATGGGCTTTCATTATCACCAAAAACTGGCCGCCTACAATGGCCAGGGGAGTGGCAGTAAGCTAAAAAACACTTTGAATGGTGTACACGTCACCCTTTTGGAGCAGCTGGAAGATGCATCTGATGCACCAGGTGCATGGAACCTTCTTATTTATATGCGCGCATCCGTCCCCTTCCATTATAGCCATCGGTCGCCTGGATACGATGACCAGGAGCGCGGCAATATGGGAAAAACCGCGAAAATCGGAAAATTGCAAAAATGCCGGTTTTTCGCTACCCAGCTAAGTATGAAAATGACTTTGACGCTCTGTGGCTGGAAGAGTGCGTCCACCAGGTGGATCAAACGTTGTGGGTGAGTTAGTATATTTTATACGCTTTCATTATCAGGAAAAATCACCCGCCCGGGATGACGGGGGGCGTGGCAATAACCTTCAAAAGGCTTTGAATGGTGCACACGACAACCTTTCAGTTCAACTGCCAGACGCACTATGCGTACTAAGTGGATGGGACCTCCTTATATATTGTGCGCGCACAAGTCTACTAACATTATTGCCATCGTTTTCCCGCCTATTATGACTGGGAGAGCGGGAATCGTCAAAAAACCGCCAAAATTGGGTTTTGGCAAAAATCGGCTTTTTTCGCTACCCAGCTAACGGGGTGCGTCAGCTAGGTGGATGAAACGCTTGGGAACACCTAGTAGGTTTCATGCACTACCGTTATCAGCAACAATCACACATATAGGTTCACCAGGAGCGTGGCAATCCACTAGCGTGCACCATGGTGTATTTTGAGTAATTTTCAACCGTTTTTCACATTTTGACGCTCTCTAGCTGGATGACTGCGTCCACCAGGTGGGTCAAACGCTGCGGATGAGTTAGTACGTTTTATGGGCTTTCATTATCACCAAAAACTGGCCGCCTACAATGGCCAGGGGAGTGGCAGTAAGCTAAAAAACACTTTGAATGGTGTACACGTCACCCTTTTGGAGCAGCTGGAAGATGCATCTGATGCACCAGGTGCATGGAACCTTCTTATTTATATGCGCGCATCCGTCCCCTTCCATTATAGCCATCGGTCGCCTGGATACGATGACCAGGAGCGCGGCAATATGGGAAAAACCGCGAAAATCGGAAAATTGCAAAAATGCCGGTTTTTCGCTACCCAGCTAAGTATGAAAATGACTTTGACGCTCTGTGGCTGGAAGAGTGCGTCCACCAGGTGGATCAAACGTTGTGGGTGAGTTAGTATATTTTATACGCTTTCATTATCAGGAAAAATCACCCGCCCGGGATGACGGGGGGCGTGGCAATAACCTTCAAAAGGCTTTGAATGGTGCACACGACAACCTTTCAGTTCAACTGCCAGACGCACTATGCGTACTAAGTGGATGGGACCTCCTTATATATTGTGCGCGCACAAGTCTACTAACATTATTGCCATCGTTTTCCCGCCTATTATGACTGGGAGAGCGGGAATCGTCAAAAAACCGCCAAAATTGGGTTTTGGCAAAAATCGGCTTTTTTCGCTACCCAGCTAACGGGGTGCGTCAGCTAGGTGGATGAAACGCTTGGGAACACCTAGTAGGTTTCATGCACTACCGTTATCAGCAACAATCACACATATAGGTTCACCAGGAGCGTGGCAATCCACTAGCGTGCACCATGGTGTATTTTGAGTAATTTTCAACCGTTTTTCACATTTTGACGCTCTCTAGCTGGATGACTGCGTCCACCAGGTGGGTCAAACGCTGCGGATGAGTTAGTACGTTTTATGGGCTTTCATTATCACCAAAAACTGGCCGCCTACAATGGCCAGGGGAGTGGCAGTAAGCTAAAAAACACTTTGAATGGTGTACACGTCACCCTTTTGGAGCAGCTGGAAGATGCATCTGATGCACCAGGTGCATGGAACCTTCTTATTTATATGCGCGCATCCGTCCCCTTCCATTATAGCCATCGGTCGCCTGGATACGATGACCAGGAGCGCGGCAATATGGGAAAAACCGCGAAAATCGGAAAATTGCAAAAATGCCGGTTTTTCGCTACCCAGCTAAGTATGAAAATGACTTTGACGCTCTGTGGCTGGAAGAGTGCGTCCACCAGGTGGATCAAACGTTGTGGGTGAGTTAGTATATTTTATACGCTTTCATTATCAGGAAAAATCACCCGCCCGGGATGACGGGGGGCGTGGCAATAACCTTCAAAAGGCTTTGAATGGTGCACACGACAACCTTTCAGTTCAACTGCCAGACGCACTATGCGTACTAAGTGGATGGGACCTCCTTATATATTGTGCGCGCACAAGTCTACTAACATTATTGCCATCGTTTTCCCGCCTATTATTACCTGCTTTCATTATCACCAGCTTTTGATATATTTGATATATTTGTTCCCCCCTTACCCCACCCACCTTTTATCACCAGCTTTTGATATATTTGATATATTTGTTCCCCCCTTACCCCACCCACCTTAATATCACTAATCTTACTGCGTCGGTGGTGTTTCGTCACTATTGCGGAAAGCCTTTCTACATACTTTGTCTTATTCCTATTCTTCAGATGGAACTAACTAATAACTAACTAATAACTAACTAATGGTTTGCGCACATAATTCTTTGTCTAGTGTCTAAAAACACACTCCAGTTGTTCATCCAGAATTTACAATCCGCCAATTTCCTTTCATTGTCAAAATTTTATTCTCTGGTTGAGAATTATAACATCTTAGTTCTTTCTGCTAAAATAAAAGAAATGTTAATCTGTCATGAGGTGAATTCGTCTGTGGAAATTTTCGAGACTTTGATTTCTTTGGGAGAAACAGCAAGGAGAAAGTGAATTTGAATTTTGTATGATGCTCGATTGGTTATACACACAGCTGAAAAACATCGAATATTGAATTCACCACTTTCCGACATACAGGCTAATTTTAACAGAAATATGTAGAAACAACTTTTTACGCCGAGGATACACAGAGAACATCGAAAAATCGCAACATCTAAAATAAAATTATACTACGGCGTAAGTAACTTCGAACATTTTCCCCGCATTATAGAGCACCCAATAAATAACACCATACGATAAGAGAACCTAGTTCATTTTCACCTCCACATTTTTTTCAACTGTCCAAAATATAAACATTTCTTTGCAAACGCACATACGTGGTTTCCTACCTATATATACACATGTGTTTACGATAGAAAGTTTTACGATACACATCACAGCACACACATTCGTATGTACATATTTTAGAAATTCCCTTACGTGAAACGTGCACATGTTTAAATATACTTCTGCGTATACAAACATACTTGTATATGTTCCTCAATTTGCCTTCCATGGACCATGGACTTGTAAAACATTAGTTATTCAGACGAGCTACAATAACAAAAACCGTTCATATGCGCAAGCGCACAATCATCGGCCAATATTCCACAAGTATACGCCATATTTTTCTAAATATTTAAAATCACACAATAGCAATTTCAATTATAACTTCCAGTGGTCGACATTTCATAGCACAACTGTGCTGGATTACATCGCATGTACACTTTCGCTCTATCGTTCAATCGTTGTGGAGACAGCGTTTAACATATAAACACAATTTCAACAAATAAAATAAAAGGAAAATAAAATTCAAGTTTCATAAATTTCAGGATTCGAACGTGAATGCTTATGATAGCATCGGATTGCATCGAATTTAACTTTTTCTCAATTACCACATAAGCTACGTTGATAACTGAATGACGAATGCTTTAGCTAGAGTTTTATTGATCCTTTGTTAATTGAGATATTGTTCATTTATTGTGTGGTGTATTTTTCATTTCAAAGTTAAGTTTCTGCATTGAAATAAAACATCAGAATTCATTTGCATAACAAATTCAAAGAGAGATCTATTTTATTTGTTCTCCTTTTTACAATTTATTAAGCTAAAGTGTGAAAAAAATTTCGCTTTAATATTTGTATATATTTTAGATTACATTACTTATTATTTTATATTTTACGTTTTTTCTTGTCAAAATTATATAGAAATGTAAATACGCAACTCTCAAAAACTAAAAAAGCGATACTTACTTATATTAAACTGATTTAATATTGGTTTTTTACATATTATTATATTATCTGATGGCTTTATTTTTAAACTGTCACTCCTATTTATTTTACTTTCACATCTTTTTAAGGAAACTATTGCTATTGTTATTATTATTTTAGGAGTTTTTGCTAAATGATATTTGAAATATTATTGTGCATTGGCTTTCAATCGTTTCACTGCTAAGACTAATGTTTCATCTATAAATCTTTGCACCTTGATTCATGCATCGTATAAATGTACATATGTGTGTATGTATGTCCATCAATAGGGTGTGACACTGAAATATTTTAATGAAGGCATTTTCTCGTGTATTCTGGGTATTATTTAAAATGGTTTATAAGATTGTTAAGATATGAAAAGGACAGTTAGATTAGATTTTTGGCGAATAATTATAGAATCATGTTTGTTTATTATGGGACGAAGCTTTCAGTACCCTACTATGATATTGAAACAAGTACGGGGAAACTATAAGTGAAATGATAGTAATTTTTAAAACGTCTAACTTTTTAACTAAATTATATATTAAAAAAAAAAAAAACAAATATAAACCCTAGTATAGCCGGGGAAGTTGCTATTTAATAGAGCTTTACTATAATTTTAAAATTAAACTTCGATAAACGTTTATTTAAATATTTATTATTCGGAAAGATGTTACATTAAACACCCTACATTGGTATTTAGTAATCATTTTCGATGAAAAGCTCTTCTAGTTTTACAGACAAGTACATCATCTATCTTTAAAAAAAAAACTGTGGTATTCATTATATTTTATATGTTAAGTTTAATTGAGGTCACAAATTTTTACTTGTATTGGAAACTAGTCAAACTAAAAGGAGATAGAAATCGCCGGTAAATATATGAAATTTCAGGGAGAGTGGGAATGAGTACTTATGTATGTATGTACATACATATATGTATATCCTCTGCTTGTAAAATAACTGAGGCTTCAACTCCGTACAAAGCATTTCAGGTCTTTCAGCTTTCAGAACTTAATCAGCTTAAAAGAATGACAACCGAATAAAGCGCTCAATGCCAAATCGTTTGAGAATAATAGTTGAAAAAATGACTAAGGCCAAAGCATGTGAAAATTTTGTTTTGGAGTTGCCCTCTTAGAAAATATCAAAATAACTAGTCCACTCGTATATATGTGTATATTAAATATTTTAAAATGTTGAGAATGCATATATGTACTTTCAGTTACATACTTATTGAGTGTGAGGATTTATAAATTTTCCGGTGTTAAGATAAATTGATGAAAAGTATACTTTTATAGTAGAAATTTTATATAGCAGTAATTATTTTTCTTCAGTTTTAGCTTTTTCATGGATCATGCCATTTCTAAATTGGCCAGTGCCTTTCGATACGAATACTATTATAATATACTAGAAGCTGTTTTTTTTCTTCTTTGTTAATTTTTATATTTTATTTGCTTGTAATATTTAATTCTGCCTTAAAGTGTTTTAATTGCATTACAAAAATATACATATCGAGTATGATAACTCATGCGCTATTATTAGTTTTTATACTCATATATATTTACTTATACTTATAACAAGAATATTAAAATTATTTTAACATATATGTCGGGTTATTAAGATAACCAAAAGGCCAGTAATCTTTGGTATTATTAGATAAACCATAGAATTATCAACATCTATCATTCAAACCAACGATTTTCTGACGTGGGTTGAAAACACATATAAATTAAGTTAAATTTTTGCTTTGAATTGGTTTTGTAATTCGGCCAGTGTAACGACTATACTGTGTCACTAAGCTGTATAACAGCATTTCTAAATCAACATATTCAACCGTGGTATGCATCTGTAAGCAAAGACATTCATTGTTATGGACAAAACTTTCAATACTTCTATAATATCCACTATAATCTTTAACCAAAATAATCTGATGATTTCCAAATTATATTAGAAACTATAAACAAAAAAACTTGGAATGTTCCAAAGATTTCACGACTGGACTGATCTGTCTTAGATAACCATACGTTTGATTAATATATATACTGGCCTTTCGAATATGTGCTAAAACAAATTCTAGTAATTGCTGAAGGTAAGTTTAATAAAGTATTAAGAATATGCACATGTATATACATGTATATACATATGTATGTAGCACTTAACCATCGCAAATATTTTGAATGAAACGTATGCACACAGATTTGTTTAACAAAACATATTAAGCTCTTACAAATATAATACAATAAAAATTATTATATTTTATGCAATTTATTAATATCTTAGATTTTTCTTAAGAAATAAAGCCTTTTTTTGTTCCTATTTTTCTATTTTATCAAATTTTTTGTTGCTAGTTTTATTAGAATATCTAACGCAATTTGATAGCTATAGCTAATTACAATATCCGCCATTACATTTACGATCGCTTAAACACATAAATTATGGCATTTTTTTACATATACATAAGTGTTAAAGTGTGAGCGTATACGAACGCTTTATTAGGTCTTGTATGATTTAAAAAGTGACCGAATGTACATATTGTGTTTTATTTTTTACAAATACATATATAAAGCTTAATGATTTTTATGAAAAAGCATTTTGTATTCAGCTTTATTTAGTTATCCTGTAAGTGTTACCGATTTGATGTTAATAGATTTTTCTTTTACGTCTCTATACTGTATATGTATATGTATTTTCGATTTAAATGTGTGTTTGAATCTCTTTCAATCAGCCATTGCACACATATTTACTATCGATACTATCAAAATATAAAGGCCGGTGTAATCAGAAGGAAAATATTTCGAAGTAGTGAATGTGTCCAGGTAACACAAATCATTTAACGACGTTTTAATTGTTATTTTGGCGCTTGTAATGTGAATTATTAAATAGGCCCCTACATTATTCCATGTCATGGATTATTAAATTTTTTAGAGCTTTGCAATTTGCAGATTTTTTTCGATTTTTAATCGCTTGCTGATAATGACTTTCTTCATTAGTTTTTTTTTTAATATTTACATATACTTACGAAATGTTACTAATTTTTACACTTTATTTTCTATTGTCTCTACTCATTTATGAATTGTTTCGTTATCATATTATTTAAGTCTCCTTAGAATGGTACTATTTATGTACTTTTTAGTAATTAAAATGTTTATAATATTTTTAATTCACTTACTTTTCATCTCGCCCGCCCCTCACTTTTTTATGTTTTTGCACCCAATTGATAGATTTTGGTTTATTCAATGAACTTATTTTCTGTATGTAGCATCTTATAAACAGCTTAAAAAATAATTTGTGAAGCAACTTGGCGTTTGGGCTAGAATTGGCAGTAGCCGCAGTAGCCGTAATGCCTCTGCTCATTATATTTTTTATTGCAAATTGTTTACGCTGCAGTCGCAATCAAAAACAACGAAAGCTTAAATATTTTTGCTGACAAATGGCAAGCCATAAGAATAAAAATGTGTTTTAAATGAAACATAACAATAGCAAAGCTGTTGTTTTTTCGTTAAATACTTGTTCGAGTTGGAATAATTAGTTGGTAAAAACATCTAGTTGATTTAAGCATTATATATGCGAAAGTCTCAATAAATATTTCATAAACGATTAAGATCCTCAAAATTGGTTTAGCTTGAACATACAAATGCGTATAATTTTAATGATGAATTGGTCTTTATTGGGCTACTGAGTGTCTTTGAATTTTAAGCCGTAATCAAGTAATTGGGTTTCCAGAGTTTTTTCTGCCTAGCTGTGAGCATATGCTATTTACCGATAATCAGCAGCTGCTATATGTATGCATATTTCATTTACTAAGATTAGCAAAGTAAACGAAGCACAAAAATTAAAAAAAAAAGTATATCATTCTTATATTATTAGTATCGAACTAAAAGCATATATGTTATGTAAAACATTGCAAGAGTCCACTTGAGACCATATATATACATATTTTCTCTTATTTTGAAAATTTACTTAAAATGTAATGATATCCATGCGCAAGCATTTATACCTATCCATCATTATCGTGATCATTTGCGTATCCTTTCTTGAGCAACCTAAGAATACAATTTTTTTCCCCTAAATTATCGCATATTCATATGTGCATATTGATACAGATTCCATTATGTCCTTTATTTGTTTCCAATTCAGAGTGTTAATAGTTACATATTCTATTGCATTCCTCTTTAAAACCAGTAATTTCCAAAAATTTCTGTGTCTGCTTTACTCATTTTTTTGCATGTGGGCCAACAATTATATACGCCAGTATTTGCTTACACTCATTAATCACACCCTAATGACCATACATAGCTTAAAATTTGCTATACACGAAAAATAGATTATTTGTATTTTAACTGCTTCGTTTTGTTATTAATTCACATTCTGTCAATTTTCTTTTAAGATTTTATTAAGTCCACAAATAATTTTTGAAGTAAGTATAAAGCAGAAAGAATCGAGAAAATGTTCTTGTAAACTATGGTTAATATTGTTAGTTTTTCTGCTCAGAATCCATGCTCTTATTTACCCATATTTTTTGTATATTTGTGGTGTTAATATATTCCATAACCCAACAATGTCATGTCAAATAATTCTTCAAATATAATACTTTAAAATAGGTTGGACTAAAGATGTCTTTTGATCGCTAGATTATTGAAAAGTTTATTTTGTGAAATTACTTTATAATTAATTTTTACTTCAGTCGTTGATGTAATTTTCGATTAACTCTAATTCACCGACTACTTCTTGTCGATATCTCTATAGCTATGAATTGATAGTAGTTTGCTATGTATTTTATGATTTTTCATTTGCCCCATCTCCAAGAAATCTTAATATTTTATGACAATACTCACAAATTTATCTTTATGTGAGGCGTAAATTCACTGATAGAGAAATGGACATGGAATGAAATTTTTTTGTATTAAATTTAGATTTGAGAACAGTGGTGTATGTAAATATTTCTCTTTACTCCAATTGCTTTGCATTTGAGTTTAGAAATATGGCAGTAGGCTTTGTATTGCAATTTATAGATGTATGTTTACTTACATTCGCTCGCAAATTCGCTTAAATTTAAAAAAAGTCGTTGCTGCATAACGCTGCCATAAAAGGAAATATTTAAATTGTACTACATGAATAAATAATAAATACATTTAAAAATGTACTGAGTCTTTGTTATGTGTTGTGGCAAGCGAAGCTAAGTATAAAACATTCGATAATTATGATGCTTATAAGAATTATCCATTAAATGTAAATTTCTCATTTAATGTGCATATGCATATACAATGTATACAAATATTATAAAAATTAAGGAAATTATTAAACCTTTTACTAATTTAAAATTTTAATAAACTAATACACATCGTTTAATCGGGTAACTTCCATTTGTTTAGAGTCACAATAATGCGGTGTTATTTGTGCTTCGCGTATTTAGTTTCCGTTAATTTTTTTACTGATTTTACAAAAACTGCAGATATTTATAGTGACGCTGGATCTTGTAGCTTTATTGCAATTATATTTTTGTTGTACGCTGTCGTTGTTGTTGAATGTGGCAGAAAATTATTTTTGGTAATTTAAGTCAGTTCGATGAAGGTGCATTCTGGAGGGAGGGGCGAGGCCTGGCTCAGACGTCTGCAGTTCTCGACGTTATACTCGGTGAGCGCGAGTGTATTACAACCCTATGACCGTTCTTTGTCACAAAGCCATCACTTTCGACCAACACGGCTGTTTGGCGACCATTATTGCCATTTGCTCCACCGCCTACTCCAGCACTCGCAAGACCGGGACTAACTGGACTCCCATTGACACAACCTTCCGGGCTATTTATGACGCTAACTTTGTCGTCCCGCTCGCTGTTACCAGAATTTAATCCGACACCTGGATCGTTACCATCACCATTTTCAGGGGCAGAGTTGCATTCGATGTTTCCTTGGATTTCACCAGATGTACGTGCTTTGTACTTTCGCCAGGCATTTTGTATCAATCGAGTACAATACTCTTCGCGTTGTCGCCATAAAGTAGACGATACAGGTTCATGTCCTTCCGCATCTGCCCTAGGAGCAATTTCGCCAATTTCACCAGTATCTTCTATTGGATTTCCTTTCCTTGCGAAAAAGTCCTTGGTCAGAGCATCCAAAATGTCTACACAATACATCATGTCTCCTCTACATATTGGTATATCCATAGATATGATTTTGTACTTGTTCGGCTTATGTATTTGTAAAGGCGGTTCTAAAACATCCAGAAACTCTGAAAGTTGATCATACCGGATATATTGTGTACCCTCGGGGTCAAACTGTTGCCAAATTTCGTAATACATATCATAATCATCATCAGTGAGACCTTCCTGTACGTCCTCGGTTGCCTGACTATAGTTTTCGAGAATGACAGCAATATACATATTAATAACTATCAAAAAGCTTATGACTAAGTATGAGAGAAGAAACGTTATTCCAACTGTCGCTGAACCACAATTGCCCGGATAGCCCTTGTCGTTGTCGGGTGGATCGCAATTTTCCTCATTGATAATAGCATCTAAAACACCATCCCAACCGGCTGAGGTAGACATCTGTGTTCCGCAGTGCATATAGCGGTTACAGAGTCCATTTTAGAGGTCCGATTGGGTGATTTATTCAAATACGCATTGGCGAGGCAGCAAAAAAGTTTAGAATAAGTTAATTTTATTAGTTAAAATGTTGTTTGAAGCTAACAGAACAACATGGCAGCAAAATTCAATCAACTAATTAATTCGTCCTATTTACATATCTCTTGTTTCTTTCTTTCTACATGAAATTCTCGTATTAACCGATTGCAAACTACTTCAAACGAAGTATTTTGGAAGTTGGACAATGTACAAAAAGCGGGAAAGACGCAAAAAATATATATATTATGGTATAATATCTTATCTATTTTTCTATAAAAATAATTTCTACAATAGATTATGCAATATTGCTAGCGAAAACTGAAAAATCGTCCTGGATTAAGAGTACGTATTTATGTTGAGAATATTTCTTTTGCCACGAGTACAAATACCTTTGAAAAGGATTTTTTCAAAACCAAGGTTTCATTGAAGTTTAAGTTAGAAATAACTGTACTGGTGATTAACTAACTATGTAAGTATAGAAAATTTAACTTTGATTGAAGCCGTATATGGATCTTTTGCTTCAAATCAAAATATAGTTAAATTAAAGGCATTTCTGTGCATTATACGGGTAGCGCTTTTATTTATGAAGTAACTCGAAACTGAGAAAGCTTCTTAATCAATAGTTGCCCAAATGTATGAGGATTTTCTTTATAAATATTAAAACTGGCGATTGTTGAAAGAGCTTAATTAGATAGAAGCGAAAGAGGGTATGAAATAGTTAATGACGTATGAAAAATTATAATAAAATAGATGTATATATATAATGAACACAGCTAATATGAATGAACTAATAATTGAAGTGTGGACAAATTTTTTATGCCTTTCAACCATTTGCTTATTTTTTTTTTATATTTCAAATTGTAAACAATATTAAAATAAAGAGTTCAATGAGAGTAATTTACTACTGGTAATGATATACATTTTTTATTAATACTCGTATGACACATTTTTGAATTGAAGGTAACATTTAATGGTTAAAAAAAAATTAAAGAAGAAATGAATAAATAAAACAGTTGATAATATGCTTTGAGAAATTTGTTTAATGTTACTAATTTAGCTTTTACCAACAACTACCATAGCTTAATCAACAATGCAATATTCCCTCTTTTGGGTGAGTGGATCAGTAAGACAACGCACCAATAGATGAAGTAAAGAAATATAATTATGAGTATTGGTGCGCTGCATAATAACGGCACTCAATCAACCGCCAACGGGAATATTACCCAACGACAACAACAATAGACAACATGAACGGAACATGAATTGTGGCTGCTTACCTGGAACAGCAATATCATACTCTGGCCAAATGTTTTAAAGTTATAAACGTCGTTAATGCCACTTTTTTCCTGCACATGCATAAAAAATGACATCCCGAAAATAGCGAAGATGAACATGACGAGAAAGAGCAGCAAGCAAATGTTGAAGAGAGCTGGCAGCGACATAGCTAGTGCGAACAACAATGTGCGGATACCTTTAGCACCTTTGACCAGACGCAATACTCGACCCACTTTTGCAACCCGAACTACACGTAAGAGTGTCGGTGATACGAAGTACTTTTCAATAATATCGCTAAGCACGAGACCTGTTGGAGAAGGAGTAAATATTTTCGTCCAAAACAAAATGAGATGTAAAAAAAGGAAGCCACAATATTCAACGCTGTTACGGCCAGTATTTATAAATACTAATACACAAGTAAATGCTAATTATTGAAGTGAATGAATAAAATATCTTAAAGCACACCTATTTTTTGTGTATTTGGAACATTTACACGTATTACGACTAAAAAAACTAAATATGTTATAAACAGAACAGTTTTACAAATAAAAAAAAAAGGATTCTTTCGTTAAATTATTCAGATTGATAAGTAGATACAATATTGCATAGAAATATATAAACATATATGCATATGTCAAACCGAAAATAACTTAAAATTAATTTGCACCGTTTATAAAAAAGATTTAATCCTATGAAAGCTTTTACTGAAGGAAGCAATCTTTTGAATGATTTTTTAAATTTATTAATTGTTAATAATATATTTAATATGAAACGATTTTTGTTCGAAACATAACAAAACATAAGCTCAACGCGTAAGCAAAACACCTCAATGTGTATGAATAAATTGCATATACTTGGAAATTTATATTGCGTATTAAGGCGCTTGTGTGGCGCTTGCTGTCGAAATTAATAATTCGTAAGCGATTAGAGAGAATGCGTAGTCACGTTACATACGAGTATAATTCAAATAATCAGTGAAATAATACGAAAAACATCAGTATATCCTTTTTAGAAGATTTCGCTATTGTATTCTTACCTATTCCCAACACAGAGTAATTTCTATGTTTCACAAATAAATACTTTCTTTGGGCTGATTAAAATAGGAATTTCAGTTATTGAAAGTACATATTAGAGCCTAAGCGATAATTCGCAGCATATATTTAGTACCAAATATCGTGAATGTATAGTTAATACTACAAATCTGCTATATAAATTTGATATTTTTGAGTCATTTTGATATTGATGACATTTGATATACTATATATGTATGTAATTAAAACAGTGTCTCAATAAAATAGTCTCATCTTTCTATGTATTTATATTTAGTGGCATGAAATGAGAGCTACATTTGGGATAGACCAGAAAATGGCTTAATAAAACAAATCAGTTCATTGTATATAATTCGTTTGTATAAATATAGGCGTACCTGTAAAATTTTATACTCTTTCGTCTTTACTAATATGAATAGTTAATCAAATTGTTGAGCTTCCTTACTTAATAATGTTAATAATGTGATATTTGAATTTCTATCTTTCGGTATAATGTTATAATATGTAGGTGTGCAAATGTAATGTATTTATATTAATACAAATATGTAGTGTTTTATATTTGTTTTATTCCTATGAAGTTTGTACTATAACGCTTATCAATTATCTGTATGTTTTATCGAAGGGGTCGCACACTACTTACATACGATGAATTTGGTATAAGTTGCGACTTGCGTTCATAGTAAAGTACATAATTTCCATCGACAAAATGGACAAAAACCATTAATATGATTCAGCCAATATCTTTTGTTTGCACTACACCATTTACTGGTGGAGCATTACAGATACCCATTGGATTATGCAACCGAGAATAAGGGTAAATAATGTCACTCTTAATGGAGCATATTACATTTAAAAAAATCTGATGCGAAAGCAACCAGAAGTATACAATAGATTATTCTATTGATATCTATGGTTGGTTCTGTGTTTTCTTGGGTATATATTGTAGATTTCGAATCACATAGTATTGAGAAGTGACTTGCCTGGTCGTTAGTATATTTGCCCATATACATTAATGAATTATTCAGGTTCATGGCGATGTATATTAATATATTCCGCTATTTGATATCACTCTTAATTCATTGGTTCCTTTCCATTATTTTTTTTTATATGCTTTACTATTAAACTTCTTTCTGGGAGAATAATATTGATGCTAGAAGTTACCTTAATTCCCTTGTCTCTAATTTTTAAATAGTACATAAGATCGTCTGCTATTAAAGTAAAGCTTTAAGCTAAATTTTTATTTAGAGTTGACTCATTTAATTTGTCAAATTGAAAATAGGGCAAAGCGCAAGTATATTTTAGTTCTTAGCATTTTTAGAAAATATATATTGGAAATCGTAACTCTATACATACGTATGCAATAGGGCATCAAGCAGATAGTTTAAGATTTAACGCTTTTGAAGCTTGCAAATAAAAAGGTTCTGATCACAATATAGAAGCCAATTAATGAGTGAAGGCTTAATAATGCGAAGCTAAGTTAAATCGTAAATGTGTATTTATTATTGCTAATAAATATTGGAAAATTTTTTTTATTTAAAGCTAAACAAAAATATTTATGATTCCTATCTTAGCAGTAACAAATTTGGGTCCTAACGAAAGTTATATGTGCTATTTTTTTAGCAGAAAAAAGTATCTTTTCCATAAATAACACAACCTAAGACATTAGTAATACACTAGTTGCCTTTCATGTCAAGTTTTTATGAAAAAGGCACTTTTTTTGTCAATAATGTAGTAAAGCATATTTTAAGCCATCTTCTGTAGAAGTAAACTTCATTAAATTAGGGATTTTTACATTTTTGCTATGTATTGTAATCATATTTTTGATGAGTTGCCGTTTTATTCCGGCAATTCAAGCCATTAATTAAAGAAGATGTTTAAATAAAAACGAAGCAAGTAATCATTTGTGCTTTCGTATAATGTTTCAAATATGAATAAAAGACGTTTCTAAGCATGTCATCAAAAAGAAGAATATTATTTCTATTCCAAACCACGAACCGCAAAGATAATTAATAAATAAATCTAAATTTTCTGATATGTAACAAATACTTTATTAAAAAAAATTTTAAATCTTCACAATTTAAAAAAACACCGTTTAGTTGTTTTACAGTACAGTAAAAATAGTTTTAGTATTTTACCAAGTTTGTTGGAGACATTTACATATAAGTTCGTGGTATTAGAAACACGCAAAGAAAAAAAGTCAATATAAAATACAAACAAAATGTAATATTATACAGCAACATATTCATGGAATTCAAGAGTCGGGTTATTTATCGTATTTCTATAATTTGCTATTAAATTGCATATTTGTAAAGTGCATCGGTTAAATATATTGTGGTATTTCCTGAACTATGCTGTGTTCCATTTTATCATAATTTATTTTAATTCATCAGCACTCATTTCATTACTTAGATGTAATTTCATTCTATTGCAAATACGTTTTTCAGAGTTTTCTTGAAATAAGATTTTTTTTTATTTAAGAAAAAATAATACCATAGAAATACAATAGAAATATGATAAATAGCACGGCTCGTGAATTCCCTAATTATTATGAGAACTAATATATGTACAGATATCACAAATTAAACAATAAATACATATAAATACAAAATGTACAAAAGTACATGTAAACTGAAAGAGGAAGACTTTATACGACACCAATAGTAACTAAAAATAAACACAAAATGGAGTTATAAACAGTTTAATGCTTTTGACTAGCATCATAAAAATATCAAAATATAATTAAGCAACAAAGTTGATTAGAAAACCATGAGAAATACTAAAGCACAACATATAGCTTTCAGTACAATAGTACGTCTGGATAATATGAGTATATTAAATACTTTTAAAGCACTCGAATTAATGGAATTACAATAATGAGAAAAAGAATAATGTAGGCCAAATGTTAATTAGAACGAAAATATTTATACGTATATACATATACGGACTGCGAACAACTCATAGCCAGGTTCGGTTGGTTTTATTTAAAATTCACAATTTACATTTATGAAATTTTACGGTTAAAAATTTTAATATTTAACAACAACAAATTACAATTTTACACATACAACGTATATTAAAACGATAATTGCAAAATTACCAGACGAAAGGACTTTTGGCTTTTACTTACCTAAGATGGATAAAATGACAACTACTACATCAAATAAATTCCACGGCTCTATAAAATAGTGATACCGTAATGCGAATATTTTTAATAGACATTCGGAACTGAAAATAACTACGAATATCGCATTTAAATAGTCTAGGACAGCATTATATGTTTCGGACGCATCGTATCGATCGAGTGTCATGGTAAACATATTTAAGCCAATAAATAACATAATTATTATATCGAATTTTTTATCTGTAACTATTTCAAATACTATTGCTTGTGGACGCCACTGTAAGAGAAAAAAGAGAAATATTAAAATCGTGAATTCAAAATTACTTGGGAATACTTCAGTTTTGTATTTTGGTACATATAAGCTATTGTACGCTTATTTTTTGTTATTATTAATTAGGTTATGTTACGGTAACATGCCACTATTACAAATTAATCATCATTTATGTTATTTAAATTTATTATTGTTGATCTGTGCCAAAAGCAACTTTTTTCTCAAGAATTTGGTATAACTTTAAAAAAAATGAATAAGTTTCATTTGTAATTCTTTTTATTACGCATTTCTATACTGCATTATTAGGAAAATGTTAAAATTTACAAACTGAAATTTGATGAACTATACAATATAACCTTTTTGTGTTGTGTTATAGGTCACAAATAATTATTGAATATTTTGAAAAAGATTTGGAATCTTTAATATATTTTTAATTGTACTGTATTTTTATTGTACTGTATCTAAAAAAGAAACGTGCATATATTTGCATTTAAAAGTATCTAGAAGGACAATTAAGAGTGATTATGATTAAACTGTGTATTCAATTAATTTTAAAAGTTCTTAAGCAATTATTTTATTAAATTCACTCATATTTAACAGTAGGGTTATAAAACTGCATTTGAATAAATTGCCATCGATATTTATACGTGTCGAAAAATTTCACAAAACATGCAATCGAGTGTGTCGCAAAGTAGAATACATTGTACATCTGTATCTATCTATGTACTATGATAGATAAGTAGATACATATTTATTTGTTCTCATGCTTCCATTTTCTTATGATTTATTGTCCAGAATTTGCAGTTCATGCAAATTCATACAAATAAAATAAAATTTTAATACGGAAAGAAAGTCTCTAGGTAATCAATTTTGGTATATTTATGTATCGGCAGATATAAAAATGTTTAAGGACAGACTACCGTACATGGAATTTAGTTTGCGTTTTGGCATGTGTATTGATTATACCAAGTGTTGACATATTAAAGCAACTTTATTAAATAACAGTGGAAGAATGGCATAACTCTGATGAATACTTTTGCTTGACTATACAATTCGACCACTTAACGCGGATAATGCACGCGCTCATACATCCGTTGCCAAGGATTATGATGATTTAAAATATTGCTAGATATATAGCTGGGCCCTCTTTTATTTTATATTAATTACGCCATCAGTATTTCAAGTGAGGACGTACTGATTGTTTTAAACACGTATAAAAAGAGGAAACTCATAATAAACGGCGAAACTTGAAAAAAAAGTATTAACAATTGGCACAGATTTATGTAAATAATTAAACTATCATTTTTTTTATTTATTGATCGATTATTGTAGTGTTGTTTTGTTATAAAAAGATATAAGCCTTACCCTTGGTCTAGGAATGGCTTTTAATGGTTTTTTAGAGCCCATCTTTTTCATAGCATTATAGTACTTTTTCTGATCTTCTGTCATGAACATTTCTAATGATCCACCTGCTTTTTTCTTTTGCTCGTTAAAATTATCAATGATAACACCAATGAATAGATTGAGAGTGAAAAATGATCCAAATATAATGAAGAATACGAAATATAAATACATGTAGATATTGGTTTCACGTATTGGTTGCTTGCCCACCTATTGGACGTTAATGTTTATGGTTATTTAATCCATGTATATTCAGGTTAGTATTGGTAGTGGTATTGATATATTTTTATTTGTGTTGATAAATTTATTAAGCGTGTTATCATATGATTTTTTGTTTGTTATTATTGTTTGATTAATTTCGTTTGCGTTGTAGATTTAGTTCGGGCGTGCAAGTATGACGGGGAAACAGTGTAACGTAATTTGTTGTGTTTATAAGGTTTTTATATTTTTTTGTATTTGTGAACGGGAAAGAAAAAAGAAAAATTTTTATGTTAGCATTATATACCGTTAAGAAAGTTCCAATATGTCAATATACATATGTATAAATATATTTATTTATTGAACCGAAACAATTTTGAATTACCTCGCGTGAATCTATTGCATCGTTCATGATTGGTATCCAGCCTTTAAACGTGGCCACTTGGAAAAGGCACAGATACGCATTACCTACATGATCAAAATTCATAGCTGAATTTACCCATGTGTAGTTTTCACTTTCGCAGGCATTGCGGTTTGGTATAATTTCATGACTGAGCTTAGTACCATTTTGATCTTCGCACTGAGAAGTCGAGCAGTAATTAAGAATAATAACAAGTTGAAATAATTAATATAAACATTTTATAATATAGTAAATATATAAATTAATGCACAGAATTACATATACGCTTATATGTATTTTCATTTTTGTTTTATTCAGATACATATATAAATGAATTGCGTAAATATGTAACGATCAGTGAGCTTATACTTTCAATGAAAAACGTTTAGGGACAAAATTGACAACTAATTCTTATATATAAGGTAAAAAGTAGAAGATAACGGAATACTTATTGCATGAATACACTTACATAAATAATAAATATTAATGAACATTTTACAGTGAATTAGCTTTAATTTTTAGCTACATATGGCTATAAAACTGTTGGCAATTTTATATTTATTCCATAGAGGCAATTTTTATCAGGTTATGTACATAAAATATCTATGTTTTATGTAAGCATTTATATATTATTACTAGTTATTACCAAATTTAGTTTTTCATTCAATTATAAAAAACTTTCTGTGCCAAAGCACTTATGTATATGTATTAATATTGTACGGACATATAAATACGATTATTATATGTTACCTCCGAATGGGAAAGAATGCTGAGGTTAATTTAATTTTAACATGACGAGCTATAAACGTTGAGTTTTTTTGGATATTTGAAAAATATTAATTTTTTTGTATACCGTAAGCTCATTGTACTTTGCACATTTGTACATTGTGCATCCAAATATTAAAAATAGTTAGAATACAAATAAAAATGCAACATTTTTACAAAATGTACATATTTTAATACCACTTTTAATAATATTGCTTTCTTTATGTGCCTGTTTTTTAACACAATAAAGGAAATCTATACCGAATAGAGTGAAAATAAATGTATTAGAAGTTAACGCGGCTTTAAAAAGCATTTCATGGTTCTTTCCTTACTTGATTAACACAATTATTAGCAAGCTTGTGAAATATCCAACCATTTACGAAAAATAGATGTAAAGATACGCTCTAAATTAGTTCACTTTTTTGTTGGTACAAATACTTCGGATCGAATAATTTATTTAAAATTTTCAGCAAAATATTTCGTTTTAGCATTTTTCGTTGCAGATCATACTTTAGACTCTGATTAAACATTTATAAAAGCCATTTTTTGAATGTTATTATAAATCAACTTAGTGGATATATTACCACTAAGACGATTTAATAAAACATTTATGTCAAATTTTAATAAAATTTTTCTCTGTTGTGTTTTTAAATTAGATTTCAACGTACCTTAAAATATTTTCCAGCAAAAAGCTGTACACCCATTATGGCAAAAATTAGCCAAAATATTAGACACACCAATAGCACATTAAAGATGGACGGTATAGCTTGAACCAATGCATTCACGACGACCTTTGCGTTCAAAATGGTGGCAGCAACATAGCCAGTTATGTTTACGTCGATGATCGCATTTGAGTACAGTGATGTTAGCAATAAAAACAATGAGATATCCACAACATTTCCAGCGCACAATATGAGTGAAATTTGGATTGGTGATTGTATCCAATCGTAAAATTTCGATTTAACAATATAGAGTTCAAATGGAAGTTTGATTTAAAAGATTTTTATGAGAAAACACGATAGGAGAATAAATTTAAACAAATTTCTTAATTAGAGTTAGTTTTATAAATAATAAACATTATGTGAATATTTATCCTAAAGCATGTATGATAATAGTATTGCTTTTGAATGAGTTCATTGTAAAGATATGTTTTACTTATTTAAATCAATGATTGTTGTTAATATTAACTGGATCTAGTTAGGTGCAGAAATATAATAAACACATATATAATAATATATATTTAGTTATGAAAAAAATATCTACATGATCAATATTTAAGTATGACTTAAACTATTTAATATGGCAAAATTTTATCTTAAGAAGCATTAATCAGACACGCATATTTTTTTATCTCAAGCAAAACGGACATTTAAGGAACAAAAAAAAGCTTTAATCAAAATATAATTAACTACTATGCAATATTAATTTGTTTCAACCAATAATTGAATTTATGGCGTATTAATACAAAATGTACATGCATTTGTATGTTTAAAAAACGAAATTGCAAACTAAGATTACTATAACACATATTATATAAGCAAATGTAACAATTTTAATGCAGAATACGATAGATTCATTTTATCTTAACAAACGGTCAGGAAAATATAAATGTTCCCTTAAAAAAACTTAGAATGATAACAGGGTTAAAAATCTAATTAATAACAATAAGAATGAAAATAATTTATTAAATAATGGGTTATTAAAATTACATTTATGTATGTTGCTCGTATTTCAAAGAATAGTCTTTTGTATTGAAATGTGCATTTTATTCTCTCAAAGTTCTTCAAACACCCTTAAAATATGTGTATATATGTATGGTACATATTATGTATGTGCTGATTTTATGCATGTACGGGCACGGATGTACTGATTTTATGTATGTGAAAATTAAAAGAATTAATCTAATTACTTGACTTGGAATGTGCAGCAATATATTTAATTTAAGTATTTGTTTTAATTGTGAATTTTTACATTGTATTTAAATTAGGTGAAGTGTGAAAATTGTTAATAAACCAAGGGAAAAGTATATTCAACAAACATTGTTCTCGATCAAATCACTACTTATCTAGTACTTTACTATAAATTGATAACTAAAATCATACCAATCAAACAATTAGTAGAATAGTTAATTGGTTATATAATGAATAATTCAACTAACGTTAATGATGCATTTTTGTTTTGAATGAATCTGACATTATTATGATGCATTTCTGGTTTTCACTGTTGTTAAACGAATATAACGATTGCATTAACGAGAGAATATGTTTATGAAAGTACGTACCCTCATGCCCTGCATTCGGGACATGGCACGTAGTGGTCTCAGTGCTCTTAACGTTCGCATAGTCTTGAAGGCTTGAATACCACCAGCTCCAGCAAGTGAAGCAACGAAGTTGATAAGCGACACCTAGTACCGGTTTTTCGAAAGTCATTATAAACAAATATTCTATTCAATACAAGTAACGGAAGTTGTATGTGTTTTAAAGGGATAATTTTTTCTAGTTTTCATTATAAATTCTGTGGCTTGTGGCATTGTGATTTTCGTATATATTGATAATCTGAAGAGTGGTCTCTCTTCTTATTGGCTTAGTGTTTTTGAATTTGGTATTATTCGAACTGTCATTTCAAACGTCAACTGAATCTGAAAAGTTGTTGTTTCGTAATCCAATACCAAATAAAATAAAATAAAGGGAACAGAACGATACGAAACGGAAGCGAACTGCAAAAAATAAATATAAATACGATAAAGATGTCATATTAGTTAACTCTTTTTAGAATCCACCAAAAAACACTTATTATACCTAAGATATATTTTTAATTAAAAATAATTCTTACATATGTATGAGTCTTATATTTATGACTTTCTTATTTTGTATATTATTACTTCTTCGTAAGGCGAACTCCAAGTCATGTGAAAAAATTACGAAAATTATGTTTTATATAAGTATATAACATGTAAAAAATATTCATGATATAATATTATTCCTCAACCTGTCAAATTAAAAATGCTGCGTACTTGCTAGCAAGCTTAGTGACTTCCGTGATGCCTTATATGCCTGTATTAGTAGTAAGTTCATACTTAAACGGATATACTCACTCACGCATATAATTTTCCAATATCTTTGGGTATTGTAATCATATTTACGTAAAGGTTTCAAAAAGCTCATATATTTATTGCAGCTGTTGTATTCGATCATTTTACCGAAACTGTTGTTAAGCTCCACAATGGTCAAACGCAAAAACGAACTATTAAAAAGTGTTGCTATACGAGGGGGTACTGAAGATTTAATATTTGTTGTGATTACTTGTTATTTTTATTTACATCTGTATGTAGGACCAGGTAATCTATTTCGACACAAGATCTCATATATTTTCATGGATTTCAGAGGAATTAAAAATACAAAGAATCTGTGAACTTTTATGCAAATATTTACAAATGAAATTACATTGCATTTGTCTATTGTGGAGCATTGAGCGGAGCGGTATAGGAGACTAGGTTGGCTTGTCGAAAGGTTGTGACAAAATATTGCTCTAACTTTGCTGCCAGACTCAATGGAGAAGTGATCGATAGTATATATTATATTATTGTGAGAATTGTCAGTAGAATAAATCACGAAAAATTTTAACCCAAGACCAAGCGATTCTGAGAGTAAAGTAATTTCATGTTCTGTAAAAATATTCTTTTAAGTAAAACACTGCCACCACTGCGTAGGCAAAGAAGTGTTTGTGCTTCTGAAAGTATTTACATATATTTTAAATTTTCTCTCTATGTATATAAAAATCAAATCGATTACAAATGGGAATCAAATATTAAGTATTCCTTCTTACATGGTTAAGTTTATACATGGAATACAAAGATACTTCGTTTATGGGGACAAATTTAAATAAAGGATTTGAAAGTTTCTATGACTTCTGAACTATTATACAGTGGATTTGATTTACTTAAACGTAGTTTAGTTTACACGATGTCTTCGCTTCGGTTATGGGATAATGTGGTAGCAAACAATGATAAATGAAGCAAGGAATAAATAGAAGATGCTTAATTGAACAAGCTCTTCTATTAATCGGTACATTAAATAATGCGTTTACAATACGAGCTTTACATTTTATTTAAATATATCCTTCAGTGATTTTACTTTGTTAAAACTAGTTGCTATTATCTATATATAAGATAAGCAGATATTTTAAGAGATTTTCGTTTTGGGCTTGGAATGAGTGATATGTAAAAATTAGGAACACTAAGGCATCGCGGGAACTATGTCGTATCTAAAGCATCGTTTCATCTAAGTCTATTACGTTTGCTGACTTATCTAATTCTATATCTATTTAATATTTGACAATAGTGCGAAAATGTTCTTTTTAAGTGGTAACTAGACACAAGCAGAGCTGTCTATCTATGTGAATCAGTATGCTTTTAACAGAGGATCGTGCCAAAATGGCATACATTTTCATTGTCAAATTTTAACTATAACGCTCTAAAAGGATTTCTTTCTTTGTTCTAAGCTAATACATATGTATATATATATAATAGAAGCAGATTAGATAGTTAGCATTTAATACATGACTGTACAAAAAAGTATAGTGTAATGTTTTCTAATTACAATAACATCATAAATATTATATGAACGTGTTTTACCTTTTTTATTTTCATGTTTCACATTCAAAGTTATATAACAACACCAAAAAAATAAAAGTTTATTTTAAATGTGTGAAGTAGACAAGTTAGCTTACATTGTAACCGAAAATATTAAATGATGGTTTGAGCACGTTATGTGATTGGAAACAGGAAAATATAAATTTCGACACTGGCCGAATACTTAACACAAACATATACAACAAAAGCCCATATACTATACAATTGACGTGATAGTGACACAGAGCATTTACAGGTACAATACAGTTAGTATAAAGTTATTTTAGTCCATTCTTTACAAAAGAAATTTACTTGAAGCTATTGTTTGAGAATACATTTTGCGAAAAACTTATCACAAGTCACATTCAGTTGCAATATGTCCTTTTTTAAAGATGTAATTTTTATGTACAAAACATAACTTTCTCCAAATTGTGGCAACAGGAATAAAAATAATTTCCCGACCTTATTTTGGAAATGTGTATAACAGCATATATGTATGTAAGTAATATGAAAAATCTCATTTTTATATATCAAAGATTTTTATATATTATGTAAGGTCAAGAAGAATATACGCAAATATATAAGTATGCATTTCTTAATGTACTAATGTATGTACATAAATATTCGTATCCATATATAGCATTATCGCTAATGTATTCGCTAGCGTGCAATGGATCTCTTTGTGTATACATATGGTATATACATACTTGCACATTATCTTTGATTTATTTATAATTAGTCGTTGGATAAAAGTCTATTTTAGTTTTTCCAACTTTGATTTTTTGTAAAATCTTCTTGTACATCGAGTTGGAAATAACGTCCATTAACTAGAATTATTGAGTCTCGGAATTAAAGTTATACCTTTGGAATATTCAGTTCTAAATTACGTAAAACGTTACGTCGGTCACACAATTGCGAATATTTGTTAAACATATTAAACTTCTACGTAAAATATGGTAACATTCGTAGGTTTATTAATGTCTGGTTATTACACAACAACACAAATACTTAAGTTTTGAAGAATAGCATGTAAGTTAGTTTAAGTAAGAGTTGAACACGTAGAAGAAACTGTTGCATCACAACACTCAATTAGGCGTAGTACGAAAGCACTGTTTGGAATGCTTATTCAGCAACTACTTACTTTCATACCCTCCCACCGGGATACCGCACGTAGCGGCCGAAGTGCACGTAAAGTTCGCATAGAACGGAATGCCGGGACATCGTCGGCTCCGGACCAAACCGCGGCCAAATTGATGAGGGAAAGCTAATATACCGCGCATTTAAACAATGCATCAGACAGGTGAAAGTGAAGGAAGAAGCACATTTAATTTACTCTTAACATATCGTTAAATAAAAATAAAAAACAGAATACCCTAATATTAGTATTTATATACACATTTGTTAAACGAAGGTCCATTAGGATTTTAAAGGGTTTAAATAAAGTTATACAAAAATTGTTATGCTATAAACTTCAAGGAACATAAATATGGATTCAAAATAAACTCTTGTAAAAGCACAACTAACAGAAAAAATTTTTAAATTAATTAAATTAGTTTTATACGTGTAATTATTCTGTTAATATTTTGTTCGTGTATTAAGTATAGAAATATTTGTCAGTCATTGGTAAAAACAGTTTTCCGTAACAGTTTTTCTGTATTTGTATATTTGTTACACAATTATTAATTTCTCTTGTAATTATTTGTATGTGGCATATATTTGAGTCCAAATAATCAAAACCTTTTGAGAACATTATTGGATAACGGGTTTACTTACCATAACGATGACGAAATCAAGCCAACACCACGCGTTTGTGAAGTAAACCTTGAAGCCAAGAGCCAACCATTTGATTAACATTTCTAAGAAAAATATAACCGTGAAAATTCTGTCCATATAATAAAGTATATCCTGCAGTATAGGTCTTTGCGGAAGGTGAACATCCTCTAATGCCTGAATGAAATAATTTATTGAATAAATTAGAGAAGAGATGGATATATAATAAAGCGCAAAGCAGATATACGGTAATGTATCATAAAATTTATACAAAAGTAATAAATATCAGCAATCTAAATTACATGAGTGAATTGTATTACTTTAATAATTAATATATATATTAATTAAGTTTGATGTAAACTTACCAAAGCTAAGCTACTCATCAAAATCATAGTGATAACAGCTGTTTCAAAATATTTATTTTCAATTAATTGAAACGTCTTCAGTCGTAAATTGCCCCATCCTTGCCAAAAAGGCGAATCCTCGTCGCCAGCTAATATTGGAAACTTTTTGTAGTATGAATCAGGACAGCAGTCTGCTGGGTACTCGTCCAATATATCTGTTTCATTTGCTTGTATTATAATATCTCCGTCAAGTGGACCTTCTTCACATTCACCATCTTCGTCAAGTTCTTCATCAAGACCAAGGTCTTCTTTGCTGACATCTCGTTTTTCTTCACCTTCCATTGTTTCTGCACTACCCTTGTGGCTTTCATCTTTGAATGGTCTATTTTTATGGCTACCATATGAGTTAATGCTGGCAGTGTCGTCGTCCTGTAGGGACAAACCTCTATGGTTTAGCTCATGTTCCAGTCTATTATCTTGGTGGTTAATTGAGTTGCCAATCATCTGCAATTATTTTGACAAAGTGAATATTTTATAAGATTTAATAAAAGTATTATTTTTATATATAAAAATTTTATATCACGTTGCTTGTCCGCGATGAACTCCCAACTACTGAACAACTTATATGTCAATTAATCGCAATATTTTTATTATATAGTTATATTCACCTAACGGTTGTTTGTAACATCTAAAACTAATCGAGATAGATACAATTATGTGTATCAAAATGACCAGCATGATGAAACCAGTTGGTTTCCAGATATCTATCTGTCCATTCGATCATCTATCCGTGGAAGCGATACCTTGAGTAAAAATCTAAATATCTTGATGAAACTTGGCACGCGTGTTCTTTAGCAATCTTAGGAGATTGATATTGCAGAAGCGTTAAATCGGACCATTGCCACACCCACAAAATTCCGTTAAGAGAAAAACTATAACGTGCTACAGTGGATCACAGTATAGAGCGTTAAATGTGGTTAAATTTTTTGGAATAGGTTGAAAATGTTTACAATTCCAAATAATAAATATTATCTACCCTACCTACCTCATTTACAATATTGAATGTTACATATTATCAATTAACAGCTTTGGAATTTACTCATTTGACTTGAACTTGAATATAAGACTAATACAACATAACCTAACCACATTATGTTGATTTGCGTTTAACATCAGTTTTACGAAAAGCTTTAGCAACCATTTCCTAATTTGGCTTCAAGTTTTTATACCGAATACAATTTTTTCGTCTTTATTCGTAAATCATAATTTCACTGTATTGAATAGTTTACTGCAATATAATTTAACGTATACCTTAGCCACAGCAACGCGTTGCCGAGTATTATATTATATAATATAGTATATTACCGTTGCATTGTTCAGATATTTTGATTTCTTCGGCTTGTTGTTCTTCATATCGCCATGTATAGTGAATTCCATGCCATCGCCAATTGCTACTTCTAACTGGTTTTGCTCTTTGATCCCTTTCTTAATTATACCATCAGCTATAATTTCATCCTGACCAAGCTCCAACTCGTTAACTCCATGCTCTGAAGATATACAACGACAAACCCCTTTGCCTTCGCATCCATTCATAATTTTCAATCGTTTATTTAAAGTAAATCAATTTTAATACAAATTTGTGTAAAAATGTTGACATCGCATTTAGCGATCGATTGGCGATATATGAACAATCAGATGCGAATGACGGATTGCAGTAGTGTGATATATTCAATTGATGATCGAAATGCGATGAGAGACAGCATATTTTGGTTACCGAAAGTTTGCACAGATGTTAATTTTTGCGTTTGGATAGCAAATTTGGATTTTTTGTTTATGATGATGAGGACATTCGAGATCGAATTATTTGATTTTCAATTGCAATTATATCCAGAGAAAAAAAATTTAATAAATTTTGAATACTATGTTTTTGTATGATTGTTCTATATCGGCATATAACATATTATGATTGATGAGCTTAAGTCCGCGCAAATGTAGGAATGTATATGTTGGAGTGTGACAAGTAACGATAGTGATAAATAATATTCTCTATATGTGTGGTATAATTATAAACATAAAGGAAAATGTACACACATACAAACTGTATGCATGTATATATGTATGCATAAGTTTGTATGTGTATATACAGTTAATGTTTAACTTATGTGACTTAGTTTAACATAAAAACAACTTAAATTAAAAGGGAGCAAATAAAGTGTTTTTAGCAACGTAAAAAATATAAAAATATAAAAATATATAGGTAAATTATTTTTTTTTTTTTACTTTTACTACAACGAAGTGCAAAAATGAGGTGTGCGGTTGTGCTTTCGTATTTTAATAGTACGGGAATTTTTAAATATTGAAATTACTTATAAACCAATTATAAGAAGGGTAAAATCCACTGTTTTACTTTGAATTTTATAAATAATTTAATATAATACGAGTAAATCCAGACTAACCTAAAACATTATTACAACTAATTTTAGCCGTATTGAATTTACTTTTATGTATTCAGTAACTGAAGCTGTTATTTTTTGTTAAGAGTTTATATCAACAGATTATACTAATAGTATACTTGTAAATTACTATTATTATACTGGTTATAAAAACAAAAATTCATTGGGTTGTAAAAAAACATACACTAATATACTGCTCGAATCAAATGTTCAATTGCTGTTCTATATGAACATAATTGATTACAAATTTTATTAATATGAAGATTACAATACTTTAACTTAAAACGTAGAGAAGTCTATCATAGCTTTTCTGTATTAAATCTTATTATTAAATATTTATATTTTTTAGAAATTAATATAATTTTCGATTTCAATATTGATATCAAAACGAAATTGTTGACGTATCAACCCATTATATGCAACAACAACACGCTAATACAAGCTAATATTAAATTTCAACAAACAAGGGGAGCTACAACAAATTCCTTGTAGTTTAGTGTTTTTTTAATATTTGTAATCATTACAAATGTTAGATATATTGCATCATGAAATGTTTAAGTAATTATGTATATATGTGAAGAAATAATAGGGAAAACATTAATTTATTTACATACATACATTTAATTTATACGGGCATTATATTTTAAAACAAAATTACTTCACTCTAAGTTACCTATGTATGTAGCTCGGGAGGATATGGTTACGTACTATATATTATAAAGATAAAGGCTACTATTAAGGCATTATATGCACATACATTTATAATTGGATAGATTTTATACTTTAAGCCTTTAATAACGTTTTAAATGTTAATTCGGATATACATTTTTTATATTTCATCTAATCATTACTTCTGTTTACGAATACATTTCTATATAACAAGAAGTAGAAGAAAACATGTGGATAAAAACCTTCGCTCCAAATCCAACTGATCTGGTTGATCCTCTCACCTGATGGTTGATCACTAATTTGATTTGTCAACTTGTTACGAATATAATTGAAGCAATTGGCAAAATTACGCTTTATCCATGCTTTGAAACGAGATATTCTGTTGAACGCCTCAACGATTTTGTTAGTATCATTGTCTGCCGTGGGCGCTGAGAGACTAGATGAACCAAAATTAGACAAAAGCAAGGCTAAGAAAAGATTAAGCACCTGTTAAAAAAACATAGGAAATATGTTGAAATCAATTACTGTTATTAACTGAATTATAATAGTTATATTTGTTTCAATAAGAAGTCACAATAAGTCTTCCTTTTATACGTACGACTAGGTTACCAATCACGACTGTGGCCAAAAAGAAAGGAATACAGGATACATCCCCAACGTACATGCAATCCCACATGGACTCGATCCACTCACCACATAATACTCGAAATACAATCATAAATGAGTGCATGAAATCCGTGAAATTCCAACGAGGCAAATCACCATCTGGGAATCGATCCTGATTGTCTATGGTTTAAAAAGAAAATAATTTACACTGTAAAAAAATTCTTATTACAAACATTCAACAAATTTGTAATTATAATATAAATAATGAAGCTCATAAAATGCGAAGGAAGAATTACATTCGGTAAATATAATAGAGTGCAACGAGCAGTCCATAAAATTCCACATGGAATAAGCTAGGCGGTTTTTAATAAATTACCTTATTATACTTTCAAATATAAGTAAGTATATGTATGTGTAAAAACATATGTATAACAAAGTTAAAAACATATAAGGGCACAAACGAATCTTTATATATATATGAACATTTAAATTGAAACTACATTAAATTATATGAAAAATAAATTGATTTAAGTCAAATTTGTAACTCTTACAATTATTTGTTTACGTAAGTTGCCTGAATAATAAAATGGAAAAATTAAACTGTTAATTAATGAATATATATTACGTTAATAGTACGTACTAGCGATTCTTAGAATGAATGGCTTATTTTTCTGGTCTAAATATAAACTGTATTTAGCAATGTTAATTAAACTGTATTAAAATAAATATATCGAAACTAACTGCGAATAAAAAAACAACAATGTCTCGTCCGAAGTCACACATACGAACAGTCTCTTTAAGGTGCGGGGTTGTTATAGTTATATCATCTGAGTCGTATTACATATGGCTTTCTAATAAAACCAGAGTTATATTTATGATGTATGAAATTGGGTAGCATACAAACTGAACTATATAGATATGTACGTTGTACGTTGTAAGTATGTTTATGTTATGTACGTATTGAATCATTAAATCCACGAATTAAATTGAGCGACCTATTTTTAATAATTTTAGATTAAATACTCGCAAAAGGTTATAGCTTCACAGATGATAACTTTTATTCTATCCATTGTTCTAGGATTACATAATCTTATTAATAATTATAAATTTATACATTATGTGAATATATGAACTATGTAGAAATATAAACAAGTATGAGTAACTTTGTAGGGGTGTTGATTAAAATATATGTATTTAAAGTGAAAATGAAAGTTCACACCATTATATGGAAAGAAAAATTATAAGATGATTTTAATTGTGCATATGTGTTACAATTCCCACATTGATTTAGTTATTATGCGCAATCGCCACCTAACTTTTATCTACTTACCCGTATAGTTCTTTCCGAATAGTTGCATTCCCATTACGGCAAAGATGAAGATGATAATGCAAAGGACAAATGTTAAGTTACCCAATGCGCCCATGGTACGACCCATAATTGAAATTAACAAATTTAATGTAGGCCAAGATTTAGCAAGTTTAAAAACTCGTAGCTGGTATGTCGAGAATATTAATTTCGATTTCACATATGGGTTATTTATTCAAATAGATTTGAAAGAAATCATAAGCCATACATTCCCAGTGTGTTTTATGTGATGATTTGTGCAATTAGTTGTTGATTTAAAATGTGCCGAAGATATTTCATGATGAACAGATAGCATGAATTTTATTAGTAAGCCGGGCAAAGCATCAGGAAAAATATATTGGAATAATAAAAAAAATGATTAATAAACTGTTCAATTGCATATTTCTTAAAGTGTTGAAATAAATTATTTTCCATTATAAAATAAATTGATCAGGGTTTCTGTGGTAATGGTAATATAATAAACTAACGCTACACTATTTTATAAATTATTTGGTTTAATTTATTAATTTAAATACGGTAATCGTCCTAAAATAATAACCAATATATTTCAATGAATTATCCTTTTCACATACATATATATAACATAAGTTTATGTATACCTTGGGACAGAATGGTGACGGTACTTAAAACCAGATAACATATTTAGTAGCGCTTGTTTGGATATATGCACATAATAAGCGTTCATATTCACATGTCTAAGTTTACATAGATAGCATTTTGTACTATTCCAATATTCCACAAATGGATTTATTTTTAAATACAAACATAAACTATTAGGTATACAAAATTAAATATTTGCAGAAAATTTATTATTCAGAACAAGCAATGTGGAGCTAAGTTCGAATGCAGCGGAACATAATATATAAATATTTGTCTACAAAATCTTATTATAAAAAATGTATGTAATTTAGATATTCGGTACTAATCAAAAATTTCGAAAATTTTATTTTTAACTATTTATCTACATGTTGACAGTGTTTTACTAGTTATTTTAATGGAAAGAACCATCGTACTGAGTAATGTTTCATTATGATATGCTAGTTACTTAAATGTGTCCAAGGGTTTCAGTCTAATGAATGGTTAACACGTATGTAGTTAATGCAGGGCAGAAGTTTTTTTCTTATTGAATATATGGAATATTATTAGGGATTAATGGAAATATATGGATTTTAAATAACCAGCGGGATAACAGTTTTATACATATGTATGTGCATATATTGTCACATTATTTAATATTTAATTGTTTTGTTTCCTCAATTTTTATACTCTCGCAACATGTTGCCACAGGCTATAATAGTTTTGTTCACCTGACGCTTGCTTGTTACATTCACATCGACAACTAATCGAGATATATATAGAGTTCTATATACTAAAATGATAGGGATGACGAGACGAGTTGAGAAGCATTAAATTTACCAGTATAGATGGGACGAAAGGGCTGCAAGAAAATCAATGTAAAAATTGGACAATGGGTGCCCGCCCACTTGGTGATATTATATAATTCAGGAACCACTTTAACAATTAAAAAAAATGTTTGTATAATATCATCCTGACATCCTTATGATACAGGGTGAAAATTGGCGAAACCAGACCATAACCACGCTTCATAATTGGAAATCTTAATGAAAATAATGAAAATGAAAGGAAGCGTCCCTCTCTGAAAATAGTGTGTTCTTGTACAAAAAATGGATAAAATTTAGTCAATATTCCCCATAGCTCTCATGTACCTTATGTAATGATTTTCAAACATCTGGCTGACTTTCTACTGTACATATCAGTCCTGCACCTGCAAACTGCACCTGAACTTAGCCCTTCTTTACTTGTTTGTTATAATTCTTTAGAAGAAATTAGTATTAAAAATGCGGCTTAAAGCAAGTAAAATCGTTGAAGCGGATTTTTCTCTTCTTGTGTAAGCTAAAAAACGTGCTCAAGCTTAAATATTAAAATAGTTAGCTGTAGAAATATTAATGTTTAAGACGTTCTTAAAAACTTTGATTGCTCTATGTTTTATATTTTAGTACTTGAGTAAAAAGTGATTAAAAGGAAATATTAAATGCACGTTCGTACATATAAAAATTGTTAGATAAAATAGCAAAAAAGTGACTTTAATGCAATATTGTTATTAAAGAACTGCAATTTAAAATTTAACTTATGCGATTCCTTTTTGGCTTGATAATTTAGTCGCGCTCCTAATACCTGTATAGTTTTTGCCAAATAATTGCATTCCCATTACAGCAAATATGAAGATAATGATACACAGAACGAATGTTAGGTTGCCTAGGGCGCCAACAGTACGACCCATGATGGATATAAGTAAATTTAACGTTGGCCAGGATTTGGCTAATTTAAAGACTCTCAACTGCAATTTATGGAACACATTATGATTAAATGCAAAATTTATAAAAATGAGTGCATTATCATAGTTTTAAATTATAGTGAAATTCTTTTTATGTATTTCATTGTTAACAGTGACATGTTACGTTGTAACTATGATTATGCCTCATTTCAGTACTGAGTCTCTACAACGCATTTGTAGAATATTTAAAGAGACAAAAACTTCGTACTTTGCTTTGCTTAAATCAGAAATATTTTACTACGCTTTATAAGCCATAATCTCATATCTGTTACTTTGTTGTTTTAGTGTCAGACTATTTTAGTCATATGTGTATATGTATATAATATACTACGTAGTGATCTAAGGGTTTCGTCAAATTTTGTAAGATTTATAAATAACTATATATGTATATAATATAATAATATATATATATATATATATGTATATGACAATCATTCTTACCAAGCGAAAAGATCTCAAAACAGAAAGACCTTGAACTCCTTCCAGTCCAAGTTCAAGAAGGGAAAGTGCCACAATAATAAAATCAAATATATTCCAACCTTCTTGGAAGTAATATTTCGGGCTCATAGCCATCAGTTTCATAGTGGCCTCGATTGCAAAAGTCGCAGTGAAGAACTGCAACGAAATTTATTATGGTAATATATAACTACATTCATTCCTAAAGCTAAAGCTCTCAGACAGAACTCCTTGGCTTTTTATGACATTTCTAAAATTTGTTCAAAAGGTGTAAAACTCAAAAACTTAACACTGTCCAATATTTTTTTTTCTTTTGCTTATAAAATATTCTGTAAGTGTTTTATGACTATATACATCAGTTTTCAAATTCACACTACAAACTAAAATTTCCAAATTAATTTTAATAATCTAACAGATTTTAGCAATAAGAAGAGAATGAAAATGAGATATCAACTAGTTGTATAGTTATAGTTGCCTAACGTTGCATTTCGCTTTGCCAACAGCTTTGCTTAGGTGGCTTGCCTCTTACAACTTGATTGTCAATGTTAGAAATGTCAAAACAAAGCATTAAGGATTATATTTTTTAAACTCACATAATTCCCGCTTTTCAATATTTTTTCCATCTCCTTATTCATATCATGGTGATCCATTGCCATGAACATTGTGTTTACAACAATACACAATGTAATAAAAAGCTCAACGAATGGGTCAAAGACGATTAGTGAAACCCATTCTTGAAATTTTAACCATACCCAGCAACAATCCCACACACAAAAAATGTCAATTCCTCTAAGTATGGCCTCAAGAGCTTTGTCCTTGAATGTGGGGCCATCTTCATCATCGTCCTCTGTTGGGAAATAGTAAACAGAGACTGAACCATAAAGTTTCAGATTAGTCAATTTTGACCAGCTTTGACTTCGTCGATTTTAGGTATTATTTTTGGCTTTTGTAATCAATTATGTATCATTTATATATCTTTTGATCGTTGAATATATCGATGAAGCCATCTATTAAATTGTTTTAAATAAAGCAAAATGTGCGTAATAAAACGTTTAACGTTTTTGCTCAGTTTAATTTTGTCTAGGATTTAAATTAATTGGAAACCCATAAAAATATAAAAGTTTAAAAAGCCTTTTTTAAATATATACATGTATGTACATATGTACATGTATATATTTGTATTCTATAATTTCCAACTTATCGTAAGGCCATAATATCCCATTCGCTCATTATATAAAAAGAGTTTATAGTTCTATATTCGTAAACACGCCTTTTTTAAATCGTTATCGAAAATCATATCATATTAATATTTTACTTCGCGGTTTTTAATTTTTTTTGTTAAACAATGGAACATCATTTTTGATTAATTTTCCAATTAATTTTAAAACTTTTTTTATATATAAGAAATCTAGTACAGATTATAATTTCAAAACTAAGTTATGTAGATTAATCTCTGAACGTTTAAAAATAAATTAATATCTTCCTTTATGCAACAAAAAATTCTTCGGCTGTTACCATGATAATATATATATGTGCTGGTAAATCTTTATAAGTGAAGAAACAATATTCGTAATTGAGTTTTTATATTATTGATTGAAATTACTAGGAAAATTTTCTCAACCAGTTAGGTGTAAAAACAAACATAACTTTCATGCGTGGTAAAATACTTAAGCTATGGAAATTCAGCACAGATTTATATAAGCTATAAAGAAATGGTATAAAATTTACACCACTATCGATCGTGCAACTAAGTAACTAATTCTGAACAAAATTATAAAACTACATAAATGAAATCTAAACTAAAACCTGTACTTTTCTGGAAAAAAATATTTTTATTTACCTTATTTTAAGCATAATTAATTAAATTTACAAAGCTTGTTTCAAACATTTATTCACATTTGATTTAAAGTGTTTGCATAAAAACTTAAAAGCAAAAAATATTTATTAAATAGCAAAAATAATACTTTTAGCAAAAATAAGTAACATTAAAATTCGTTTGGATCGTTTCAAGTAACTATGCTCTATCATACTTTAATTTGTTTTCAACTACGAAAATAAGGTGATTTGCTTAAAAATTTTGTGTTTCAAAATATTTAAATTGCTTTCAGCATCACCGTAGTAAGTAAAATAGACGAGTCAAAGAAGTCATATAGTTTATAGAAGGCTTCCATAATGTATATTATGTATATAAAAATGTAACTTAAATAATATATATAAGTCTTAATGAATGGAAATGACAGATAGTGTGTATATTATGTTACGGTAGAATTGAAAGTAACAACATTTTATTAGAATGAAATTTATGAAAGACAATTAACTGTATTTATGGATCCCTTCCTCTGCAATATTGTCTTAACTAGTCATTTTACAGTCAATGGTTCTTTGAGAATTTATGTTATTTAATTTTATAGCAATGTTGCAGAAGTGAAACGCCATATGTAAGAATGTTAAAGCTAGAAAAAACGAGTACCGATTTTCTTACAAAACATGTGTTTGTATGATAAAATCCACTGCAAACACCTGGTAACAGTTATCATAATACTTGTAGTAAAGTACTTTTTGGAATAATTTATTAATATCAACGATGTCATTAGCAATGATTATAATGCTAACCGCAAATGACATTTGAAAATATCTGCCGTTACCAGGCATAAGTAATTGGAACACGTGGTAAATTAAGGAGTTTGAAAAAGGCATGCCAAAGGCAAATCGTTCATTTTCCAAAGCAAATGCTAATTATATTTATTGTATGTACATATTATTCTAGGCAGGCGATGGTGTTGGGACTGATTATTAAAATACTTCTGTCACTTGAAATTAAAGTGACATTAATTATAATAGTGGAAAATAGGCAAATAATCATTTTAAGTAAAATTTGCTTGATAGACATTTATATGTATATATGTATATGTATATACATATATATTTATACATGTAAAGTAATACAAGCATATGCAAGTGGACAATTTATTTAAGAATAGCATATTTTTGTAACATAAAAATAAATTTATATATTTGTAAAAATACTTAAAAAAATTTTTCCGAATAAACTGCTATGGATACAAATATTTACATAACAGTTCAATCAGTAGAAAACAATATAATAAAAACACACACGACAACACACACATATATTCATACAACAAATTATTTCACGTTAACTTCTTTATAACAAAAATGTTTTATATGTACAATCAAATGATTTAAGCGTAGGTATGTATTTTTGAAAATAAAACAATATTATCATCAAACTATTAACACATGTCAAATAAACTTAAAAAAAAAAATCATATTTTTGAAGTTATCATCTTACCACCACGGTCACTAGCACGACTGTGCCGACCAGCGGCTTGCTCTATAATATCATTTAAAACCATAACATCTGCAATTTGGATTACATATTTTATTATGAGAAAAAAATGAAGTGAGTGAAAATATATAATATGACCTTTCATGTCGACGACTGTTTGGTTTTGGACGGGCTCTATAAAAGGATTGTCGTGTTGTTTTATCTTTCCGGTTTCATCGGTACATTCAAGGCCCATTTCCTGAAGCACAAAATGAGAGAAATTAATGAAATGAATTCAGAGAAAGTGACTATTTACATATATATGTATATACTGATATTTATATTCATAAATTTAATCAACAGTATTTACAAAGTCTCGGTGTAATTCCTTGTGATTTGTATCGACATAACTAGTGCCATTTGACGCACCCGCTGACTGATTACGTGTATTACGACTTCTTAGTTTACTTTCTTTAGTCATCGTGCTGACACCCATAGCCACCATACCCCCCAACAGATCGCCATGCGATGTGTAGGAGATTCGTGATTGATGCGAGGTATATGATGAATGTCTAGAACCTAGAATATTTTACTTCCATAAGTTGAATGATAATTCAACAGCATGTTCAAAACATTATTAAGGACTACAGAAATTTTAATTTAAAAATATTAACGTTACCAACCTAAATTGCCATAGTATACCGGCACAATAATAGCGCCATTCTCTTCGGACATTGGTGTTACTGCGTTCGAATCATCGGCATATGGCAAATGCTGCTGCGCGTCCTGATATGTTGACAGTACGAGGGGTTTTCGGTCACTACCCGGAATCCCGAAACGACCACGCCCATTTCGAATAGTGTACTAAAGTTAAAAATGAACAAGTTGGATCTTTTTTACCCAAGTATTTTTATATAAGACATATTTATATTTGAAACAAAAAAATTGGAAAATAGAACTCTTAGAAACAATGATTATGAAAAATTAAAATGTGAAGAGTAGAAAAGGTTAAATAATTATAAAATAAACTTAAAATAATCATCATAAAACATTTAAAGCAATGTCAGTACAAAACTAATTAATTTAAACATGGAACGACAGCAAGTAAGTTTACCAAGAGCGGTTATTTATGTCTATTATTATTATTATTGATTAGTCTATTAAATTGCTGCAAAAATCATGAGTGATATGGGAACGTTATGAAAATCAAATGAATGACTTGGGCATCAAACAGTACAAACATAGATACGACATACATAATTAACCACATTTACATTTGTTTACCATAGGTAAACGATTATCATTGAAAGATAGTACACCAGTTTGTATACAAATATATTTCACATATTGGATATATTGGCTTTATATCTTTTAGAAAAGTTTTTACGTTGTACTAGACTTTAATTATAATATATCGATATTCACCAAAATTTGTGTTCTTGGCTTTGAATTTTTGATTTAGTTTCTGCATCTAACTTAAAATATATGGTTAAGTATTCGTAAGGTGCGTTCAAAAAAAATTTAGAGAATGATTAGGTACTTATGTTTATTCTCATTTATGACCCGTAGTCTTTACCTGCGGAAGGTGGAGTTGATTAATAGCGCTTACCTTATGTGAACTACGTGATCCCCTGCGTATGTTAAACGGTGAACCAGGTAAGGATAAGGATGTCTATGTTTTGTAACAAATAAAAGTATATAGAAGAAGAAATAGAAAAATATAAGTAAATAAAAAATTCATATTTAAACTTTTCAATATTATTTCCGTGTTTTCTTGGAAACATATTAATCTAATTTTTAGGTATTTTAGGTGCATTAAATTTTTGTTGGGAAATTTTGAATAAATATGATATTGAAATTTGTATACATATTTTGTGTTTTATGCTTCTAATCTAATAGTTTTAATATATATTGATGGCATAGATATGTAAGGAGAAGAAACCAAGAATCATTTGAGTGAAAAATAAACAATTAAATTTACGTATAATTTCTTTAGGAATAAAAAAGACAACGCATTTATCATTATTTTCGAGTAAAAATATATGACAATGAATGTTTGGATTTTTTTAAATTAACATTATAACTAGATATTCTACTGTATTTAATTCTTGTTAATAAATTGCAAATACAGAAGTATTATATTCTTTTGCAAAAATTTTGGGAAATCTTCCCTTTTGAAATTGAAATATATGGAGACTTGTTTTTTTTTTAATTACGAATAACAAAACTACGAATATGAATGTATAGAACAATGGGAGAATGGGAAGGGTTAGGTTTGTTAGTGTATAATTTTTACAAATGTAATATATCCATATATAGTTATGTTTCAGAAGTGTTCCAATCGGGCAAAGATATTTGATTTTGATTAAGTTTTTGTAAAATGTTTTATTATTATAATATGATTGCTTATACAACAAGATTTATACCTACCTTCAATATATGTCGACCAAAATTTAATTAACTTTTATTCCACAGAAAAAAAAACAAAAGCTTTGCAATCTTTAGAAGCTATTAAAAATTTCTAGAACCTATTACATCTTAGTGATATGAGAAACATTTTGACCCAAATATGCATTAAATATGATAGCTCTAAAGAATCGAAGAAAAGCATTATAGCGATATTACTTCCGATGATTACTCATTAAATCATTACTATTAAGTTCATTAAAAAAATACAGCAATTTGGAGCAATGCAAAAAAAGGGTAACAAAACGTTTATATTACCAGTATAATAGGATGTATAAGCGTAAAGTGAAAACATAAATGAATATATTTAGGAAGAAAGTTTCGAATTAAATTTTGGTATTTAGTTGATTGACTATGTATTAAGTGTAAGCTGTTCAGACTTTAAAGCTGATGTTAACGGCAATAGGCACTGCATTGGCTTCGTTAATAATTGATAACATAATAATATTTCAATCTTGTACATACCATGAATAAGAATCATTTTCACTATTTGTATCCAAATAGCTTAAAAAAATTCTTTGCATGATAATTATAAATTATAATAAATATACAATTCTAAGTGGTTCCCAAAATTTTTTTTTTAATTGTAATACCAATTTGTAAATTTTGAGGAGTGAATTTCCCACAATAGTTGCGAAAATTTAAGTCTATTTAATCGGTCTGTGAAATTAATGCAGACATAATAATGAAGAGTTTTTCACAGAATTTCTACGAGAGATACCCAAGCATCAAGTTGTTCATATTTCATCTTCACATCATTCACATCTCAAAACTCTCCACTAAATAATGACTGGTGAAATACGTGTAGATTTGTTTCGTGTTTATGGAATTAATTTGGTTTGGCGACCAAATTATTTTTGATCCGCTACTAACGTGGAGATTTCGGTGCACAACATTTGCACAAAATAACACATGCGATTTTATACAGTATTGTTTAATCAATGAATGGGGCTGGATTCGGTAACTGTGAGTAAATTTAAGTGGACATCATGTAGCGAGTACTGTACTTTACGGGTAGTTACTTACGTAAACTTTCAGATTTCTATATTTGTTTTTAAGTTCAAGAACATGATGAACCCAATAAGTGGAGATGAATTTCAAAAACCATGTTTTACCAGTTTAAGCTATCGTTATTATCAGGAATTCAAAATGAGGTACTGTATTCCTAAACATATGAAACATTTTTCGGAGCACACTTGTAAACTCACTGTTATAGTATCCAGCTCCTCATCAGTAATCTAATTTGCCACTGTGATGACTTCACAACAGTGGTTGAATAATATAAAGAATATATTTTCAGCATTTGAAAAATTACAATATAAGTTATAAAAAAAACAAAGCATCCAAGCAAACATTATACATGCAATCCGTTATTAGTAATGTATAAATTTATATAAGGAAATGTTACTTTTTCAACTAAATGTAATCGAATTTACGTCCAAATGTGTTTAAATCGGATTTTTATACAAAGTTAGAAAACTGTTGAGCTACAAAAAATATTAACCATAAGAAATCATATTTAGATATTTCATAATTAAATTTCGATTAATTTAATAAAAATTGAAAATTGGCAAGGCAGAAAGTAAAACATAAATAAATTTTAAGCACATCAGCCAGCTGCAATATACTTACCGTGCTTACTTTTCTGACTTTAGTAGCGGGTGCTGTGGTAGGTGCTGGTTGTCTTTGAATAACGCTCACCGACTCCGATACAACTTCAACGCTGCGTATCGACATTTTCTCCTTATTGTTGTCATCGTTCCCTTTCTCCGCACCAACAAAGAGCTCATAGCTAATACACGAATAAGTTGGACTTTTTGCCATTTCCGGATGCAAGGCTGCTTCGGCCGCTTCAGCTGCATCTGCCGCTGCTTGTGCTGCAGCATTTGCTCGTTCTTCCAATTTAGCAGCTTTTGCTGCCGCCGCTTCTTCTGCTTCCTACAAGGATATATTAATTGAGGTTGAAGGTTTAAGCCTCAAGTGCGTTTGAATATTTCAAACTGCGTGCTATGCAAATAAAAATTAAAGCCACCAAAGCCATCAAACTTTGTTCATTTGACAAAGTTGAGGAAACGTTTCGATTGTCCGAATAATAGATACCTTTCGTCTCATGCACATTATCATTTTTTTTTGCTTTTCAGAAAACTAGTGTACTCGTAAGTTTGTTTAGTAATTTAATCGGATTCTTTCAGTATCGTGGAATCCAATATGTTCATGTGGGGTGGTTACATTTATTATATATCGCTTGTGTAATCATATGAAGAAAATTCTAGTAGTACTGCAATTCCACATAGTGGATGTTAAGAAGGCATCTCATATTAACAATGTATTATATAATAATTGATATGATATCTCAATAAAAGTTAATACATACATATATAAATACTTTTAAAGAAAATAAAGTTTTTAAAGTAGTTATAACAACGGCAAAACAAACCACTCAACATTCAATGGGTTGAGTAAATATTTCCACTCTAATCGGCCTGCTCGAGCCTGGCCGCTCGGTGCCAAATTAAAATTGAATATATTTACTCGCATGCATTGTACTACTTACACGAATCGCCTCCTCTTCGGCAGCCTCTTCTTCTTCGGCCTTCTTTTGTAATTCGTCATAAGACATGGCAACAATGGCCAAAATCAAATTCACAAGATAGAATGAACCTAGGAAGATGATGACTATAAAGAACAGCATGTGCCAGGGACCAGCCGCTCTAAGAACGAGCTGGTACAAATCTTCCCAAAAGTCCTGTGTCATTAGACGGAACGCCGAGAGGAAAGCCCAACCGAATGAATCGAAACTGGTATATCCATAATTTGGATTAGGACCAAAGCCCTGAAGACATACGTACTCATCACTACATTGCCTGCATTTGAATATATACGTAAAAAAAGTAATAGAAAAAAAAACATTCGATTATATTTATTAAGCTGTAGCTCTATGTACACATATATATGCTATCGAGGACATATCAACTCACCCAGCACCCGATATATTCCCACAAAGGGGGAAGGAATAACCATCATCCTCTGAATACCAATTCGAACTATTACGATTATGGTAGTCCCAGTTTTCATCAGTCAAATTTCCCCATGAACCATCTAAAGGAAATTTTTTAATGCACTTCTGTGTTAGAACACCCATATAAATTTGTAGTCCCATCAGAGCAAATACTGACAGCGAGAACATTGTTAAAATTATCACATCACGCAAATTTTTTACTGATTCGATGACAGCACCAACAATAGTCTTCAAACCTAAGAACATAAGTATAGTAATATTGGAAGATAAATTGGATACAATAGCAAACGTCTAGATTTTCCATATATACAATATGTATGTATGTACATATATAGCCTGTTGGAAAACAAAGCAATTCTTTTTATTTACCTGGCACGATGGCTACTGTTTTAAGGGCACGCAATACCCTAAACGTTCTCAATGCTGCGAGGTTACCTAAGTCAATACCCATAGTCACATAACTACGGAAGAGCATCGAGAGCGAAAAATATGTATAATAAATGAAGGAATGAATAAAATTGAAACGCTTTATTAGTATTACGAAAAAATGCACATTTCTTGTATGTAATATTTATAAGTGAGCTGCTGTATTCAGTGATAAATGCCACTTACAAAATTAAACGAAGAGTTTTGAAAATGTTCTGAATGTTTATATGTGAACATAAAGAATTGCTTTAAATAAGAGTGTACATATATATTTTTTTTAAAAATGTGTGTAATCATATTTTGAAATTAGGTGCTATTTTTGGAGATATTCGTATTTTTTTATTACAAATAAAACTTTAATTAACTTAAATTTTTTTATTCACTGCAAAGCAATGAACAATTAATTACACATATTTAAATTTTTTATAATATTTTAATAATTTGGACATAACAACATAACAACATAACAACATAAGTATTTTTCATGAGTTTTAAGTATTACTTTGCTTATTCTAAGATGGATCTTATATTTGATGAAAGTATAAAACGATTCACATATTTCAATAAAGATTATAACTTATTTTAAAGATTGCGACCATGGTGGATGGTGTAAAAACTAATGAATAAATATATTTGATTGCATATGCGTGAGTAGTGATTATGCACATGCAATAGAAATTTTTTAACTTATTACCAACTCGATGAATATCGGTCTTAGTTTTATGCATTTTGGTCTATGGTGATGAAATTTTAAAATAAATTTGTGTTAGTATATGTATGTATTCAATGAATCTACTCCCATTGTTTAACATCTTCGAATACTTTATTATTGCTTTGGAAAAATATTATACCAAAGTGCAAACGAAAAAGGAATGAGATGGTTTTTAGTACTTAGTGATGTATTGTGATCGAATTACAAAAAGTATGTAACTCTGGCTATACATATACAGTATATATTTTTAATACAAATAATGTGTTTAATTTACAAAGAAAATTACGTAGAATAAGCATTGCTAAATACAGTTAAAAAAAATCAATAAACAAAGATATTAAAATAAATACTCTATGGAAAGTCAACTAAAAAAAATATATATATTGTTATAAACTCACGCTAAAGCTATTACTACGAAGTCCAGCCAATTCCATGCATCTCTAAGATACGTAAACGGGCATAAAATGAAACCTCGTGCCATCACTTTAACAGCTGATTCAAATGTGTAGATTCCGGTGAATATCACCCTAAAAACGAATTTTTAAATTTTCTGTAGCTTCATATTAAATTTTTCACCTTTTTTTTAAATTATTATAAAAGCGATATTTGATTATTTTAATCATTTAGTCTTGACTTAAAATTACTTACAAAGAACCTATTTAAATTCAATTTATATAACACTTTTTATCATTGTAATTGTCAGTATCGAAATGTTTTATGGGGAAAAATCATTTATGAAACATATGACTTGTTCCTAGCATAATAAATGTTTAGCAAAAACTAGTTGCATTTTTATTATGCAGTTGCAAAATGTCGGAATATTTCGATTGTTTGTAGATTTATCTAATATTTTTAACAATTATATGCCTGGAAACTTCAAGCATATTGCTAGATACATCTATTCAATTACATAGATATTCATATATATTTCAACTGATTCTGGTACAGACTAATTTACCATAATAGTGTTCATATACATATAAATACCATATGTTTCATTGCATTACATATTTTTAATTGATACATTTGTACATTTTGAAATTGTGATCTACATTGTGTTCTTATGTAATTACATACATAAGTGCATACTTATACATATCTATAACTAGAAGAGCGCGGAATTCGTTCTTGCTGATGTATATTACAAAACTTAGATAAAGTAGTAGTATATATTGTAAGCGATACTTGAATATGATCTTCTTACGTTGATTTAAATGTCTTTTGCTAATTTAGTTGGTATTTGTTGACGACCTTTACCTTTAGCTGAAAGTTCAGCATATTTTTTCAATAGAATGTAATTAGTAATTTCTAATTAAAAAAAAACTGAATTAACAGTATTTTGCACATCCACTGTTTACATCAGGTCCACTTGTTTCTCCGCAACTGCTAGGGTACTCATTCAAATACAAAATCTACGATGACAATATTGACATCAGCTAAAAAAATGACGTTACTTTTTCGCCGCTCTAATGCATTATATATGAACATAATTTCTACGTAGATAAGTACATATGTATGTTTTATTGAAACACAATTCATATATTTGTTTTATAATTTGGCTACTCTATTTTGTATCTAGTTGGCTTTGATAAATGCACAAGAATATATTTGTTTTATTTGCACACTACTGCTAAGATATTGGGAAAATGAATTTTAATGAATATTTTATGCTGCATATTTTATATATGTATATCGAATTTTACAAAAGTTTACATTTATTTGCTGTATAATAGTAACTGCATGTTTTTGCTTACGCTGCCCAGTAAGTAATAAGATTTAATATGCTGGCTATTTACAATTTAATTAAATAAAATAATAAGATTTAGGATAACTTATCAGTAAAAAAATTTAATGATTGAAAAATAATAAATATGTATATATTTCCAAATCATTTAAATTGTTTTCGTATATAATATGGTCTCTTACCAACTAGGCCCCCATCCTTAAAGAAACAGCTAACAAAAATTAACAACCTTTTACATGTGAACTATTTACATTCGTGATAAATATTATAAATGATCATTACCCACTATTTCATAATTTTCTTTGAAATTATTTGTATTCGAAAATGGGTATACATAAGTACGTACGTGTATATTATTTATAAACGCAAATTTTTTAAAGTTATTGCAATTTTTTAGTACTTGACATTTTATCCTAATTTAAATTACACAATGTAAAAGCATATTTGCCCTTTTATGCAGATATATATATATATACCTGGGAATGAACACAAAAGTGGTTAAGAAACCCACATAAATAAATATATATATCAAACCATACTGGCTTAATTTTAATGATAACTACTTAATAAGGCCAAATTTGATATGAATACTGTACACATCTTCATATGTGTATAAACTTCTAATTTACTCTTCAAAAATTGTATGTATGGCATAAAATCAATTTTTAAATTCTACTTGTATATTTGTAATTTTATTATATCAAATTTTTATACATATTTGAGTACTAATTTAAATATAGCATTCTACTTATGCATTTACTTATGTAGAGTGGCTCCAACAAAGTCGGACACCGCAGCAAAAATTGTTCTTTCCTAAAAATATTTGAACCAAAACAATTAAAAAACAAAGTAAAATATTTTTTCAATTACTTATTTATTGCACCTCCAAAATATAAGCTAAACTCTAATATAATATAAGCTAAACTCGGACAATCAACAAGTTTTTTGAAATATCCAAATATATTTTAAAAACTAATATTTTGTATGAACACCTTTATTTTTCATAACCATTTTGATCCGGTTAGGCATTGATTTAACAAATTTTTCGCAAAAACTAGGTTCGATTTTTTCCCATTTTTGTAATAAGATAGACTTTAAGTAATTTTTGCTTGAAACGGAATATTGTCGAATTTTTGTGTTAAGATGGTCCTATAAACTTTCGATTGGATTAATATCAGGACTTTGGGGTGGCGTTTCCAGAACATGGTGGCAATTTTAAAGGAACTAAGAACGCACTTTGTAGGCCTCGTGCTTTGGATCATTGGCTTGGTAGAAATACCAATCGTCACCGAGATCCAATTTTTAAAGACTTTTTAAAAGAAGAATTTTCTCTTAAAATGATGTGATAGTCATTCTGATTCATTATTCCTTCAATAAAATGCAAAGATCCCGGTCCAGAAGCCGAAATTGAACTCCGAACCATTACCGATCCGCCAGCATGTTTGACAGTTGATCTCAGATTGTGCAGTTGCAACCCTTATTTGGTTTCCTCCAAACATATGGCTTTCCATCGGAGCCAAAAACATTAAATTTACTTTCATCAGTAAACATAACATTTTTCCAGAACGAAAATCCTTATTTTCATGTTTTTTGCAAAATTTAATCGAATAGTCTGATCGCGTTTACTGATCAGCGGTTTTTGTCGGACCTTTCTACCATATAGATCAGCCTCATGAAGTAGATTTCTGATGGTAGATGCACTAGATTTCATTCCCAATTCATTTTCAGCTATAACAGCTAACTTTGGTACACTAAGGAAAGAATTACCTTTAGTTTTTCGCAACAGATATCGCTTATCTGAGTCCGTAAAAATCTTGTTGTGGGCAGCTTTAGGTTTGTTTTCCACTTTTTTGTTGGTTTTGAAGCGCTTAACTATATCGTTAACAGTAGAACTATTTATGCACTTCTTTCGACAATTTCAGCAATTTCACTCACAGATTTTCCATCGTTCGAATTCTTAATAATCAACTTTCTTAATTCAATACTTGTTTGGACTCTTTGCCTAGATATTTTTGAAAAATTTTGCGAAAAATTAGTCAAATCAATGCCTAACGGGCTCAAAATAGTTATTAAAAATAAAGGCCTTCATACAAAATATCAGCTTTTAAAATATATTTGGATATTTCAAAAAACTTGTTGATTGTCCGAGTTTGGCTTGCGCATTGAAATTATTTTTATTTGATGTTTTACTCGAATTTTTTATAATACTGAATTAATTTATATGTTTTGTTTCTATATTTTGGAAGTACAATAAATGAGTAATTGAAAAAATAGTTTACTTTTTTTTCTAATTGCTTTGGTACAAATATTTTCAGGAAGGAACATTTTTTGCTACGGTGGTGATTTCTAAATTTATTCGAAATTATAAAAAGAGAAATATATATATATATTGTATATAAAGTAAGATATATTTACATTAAAAAAATTAACTGAATTAACGCGTACAAGTTAGCTACATTTATAATTTTATTCTAATAGAGAATGATTAATAAGTACTACCCTAAATCAAATAAATTGCAAGTCTAAATTAATTTGACTGTGGCTTAAATAAATATTTGGGTACCTATACATATATATAAACATGTTACAAAATTTCTTGTATATTATTCATATATGCAATAATTTTTTTATAATAAACATGAAGGTAAGTGTATTTTGTAAGATTTTAATTTTAAGAGTAGTAATTAAGTACTACTATCGCTGAAACCATAGATCAATACATGTATGCGTGTATATGTTTACATACAAAAAATATGTACGCATGTATTTATGCACTTACTCTCTTTTTTAGCCAAAAACGCATAACTTACATGGAGATATAAAAATTACTGGAAGGTTATACTTACTCAGTGGATTCGACTGTTGGCGTTGTAGGCATGATCATCAGAATGCAGTTAACCAGAATAGTTGTAATTATAAATAACGAAAATAACGGATGCACTAAAATATAAATAGCTACGCGACGTATGGGATTGAACGGGTCGAGCAACCACATTGCTTTGGATGCAGAAAAGCGAAAAATATCTTTTCCCTTACTTACAACTACAAAGGTCTGCAAAAAGAAAAGAAAGACATTAAATGCTACAGAATCAAATCTAATTAAAATTACATACCAGTATATTGTTATAAAAAGGATCAATATCCTCGAGAGGAGTGGAGGCCAGTTCCGGAGGGAAGCTGCCCTGCAATCGAACAGGTATTGGCACACCCTGTTCAAGTGTAGGATCCGGTTGTGGACCTTCATCCTCGTCCTCGTCATCATATCGGATCTGCGATTTTCGATTTTAATATTCCATTAGATGTTGTAAGAATGTTTGGTGGTACAGAAAATACGTTGGAAAGTATAAGTTAGTAAAAAATGCGAATGTGAGATTGACAGCAGACTCTGCTATATATAATACAAGTATATGTAAAAATGCAAAAGTGTAATCATATTCAATGGAAATTAAGACAAAGTGTGTAATTAAATATAAAACTAAGTGGTGGGTTTTGTTAAGGCAGAATATTGATTTTGGTAGATTTACTCAATTTTGATTCCTAATATTGCAGAATAATGATTTGCATTCGATTTTGAAATTGTTTTCTGTGATCTTTTCGGCCGAATTACGCATTTAAATAAGAGTCATGAAATGTTTTCAAACATTTTATACAAAATATAAAATTTGTATTTATATTTAAAAATGGCTGTTTCTATATTGAAGCTAAAGCAAAAGAGTGGTGTGAATACGACATAAACACAAAATTGCAAACGTGGCACATTTATATAATATACTTATATCTCTTTAATTACAATGACAATAAAATCTACTGTACATACATACACGTACAAAATAATATACTGATTAATGATTCTCAAATAATGCTTTGAAAGCTATTGCTTATAAATAAAACCCAGAAACAGTCCCTTGTGATATTTAAAACCAGTAAGGAATGACAATTTTTGATTTGAACGAAAATTAGATACTCTTATAAATTTTCACATAGATTATGAAATAAAAAATATAATCAAAAAATATGAAATATTTATTGTCGTTACTAGGCAACCGGTCTGGTTGTGTAAACTTCACACGCAAGAGCCCCATAAGAGCAAAATGCTTAGCTTCATTTACATATATTACTTATTCTAGAAGAAGAATCACCTTCACTTTAAAGTCAACCGAGTTGACGCAAACCAATAATTTTATATATAGCTTAGTCAAAGATATGGATGTTTCATCCAATATTGTCGATTAGAAAGAGGGTCATACCATGCCTTACCAATTGGTTAATTTTTCAATTAAACAGATATGCGGTCATAAATAGCCAGAACTTAGCTTTTTGTTATACGGTCAGGTACCATTTTCGCAATTTTTTTTTTTAATATCATTTTTTCCCATATCAGATTTAGTTGCCTTAACACTTGTGTTATCCAACGCAATGCGAAATTACTAATCTAATTCTTAATAGTGAGGGTCGTGAGATTTTTATCATGTGATCCTGATATATAATAGGTGCGCTGTTTCAGTGTTTAGTGTCCCACGAATGTCAATGTAGTATTTTATTGTTAATAAATTTTGATGTTTCATTTCATAAATTTTGTGTAACCAAAACACATGGGGAGTTTTGCCCTAGTCACTCCCTACATAGAAAACTTCTAAACGTACTCCTTATTCATCAAATAAGACGAAATGTCAATAACTAGTTTATGGTGTACTACGCTAAATAATATATTCTTCATGATAGTTTTAGCAATAAATTGTTATATTTTAAGTAAATAAAATAATAAAATAATTCTTTTGACATACTTATAACTTTTAATATGTGAATATTTTGTTGCAATGAAAATAAAATAATAAGTGTGAGAAACTGCAATAGAAATAATGACCACTACAAATAAAGACTATTACAGAAAACGTGATACTTCAAAGTTACCTGTTGCTCATAAACGTTACTTTCTTAGGAATTTTTAAAATTGTACCTTTTTCGCAGAACATGAAATTTGCGATGTTAAAACACGTTATTTAATGCAACATTACCCAACTTTGTGCCTGTATGCATGTGCATTAGTACACCCATATAAATTTATATAATACACATACATACACATACATGTGTATATTCGGCATAAAAGCGCTGGTCATTGTTGCACCCCAACTCTAAATCATCAGACATCTGCGTAGTATGGTCAAAAGAAAATTATTTCCTAATACCATGGAAGGAAACTTAAGGTTTTCTAATTCTTTTGTGTTTAATTAGGATTTTATTTCCAAGTCATAAGTGTAAAATGGAAAATTTTATTTTCATGTAAAATATTAAATTATTCCTGCGAATTGAAAGGTGTTTACTCTTACTCACATACATAAATCTATTTTTTTCTTATGCAGGTATATATATGCAATACATAGACATATATTTAGTTGTTAGGTAAAATTGTTTGGTCTATTTCTTTGTATTTTAAATAGTTTAAGCTTCCGTATCAGAGGCACCTAACCAGTAACATATATTCGGTGTGATTCAAGTGTCAGAATAAATGTAGGTCTGCACATATGTATGCACAATAATGTCATGACGTGAAATGAAAATGATATACCGCCATTTTGCAAAATATAAGAAGCTTAACTTGTAAATTCCCAAATTATGCAGTTAAACATAGGCTTTATTTATTTATAGATACATACATACACATATTAAACAAATAATATAAGCTTTGACTTAGCATTCTTAATACCTTCACAAAATATACAGAATTTGGCAGAATATTATAACGGATGATATATAAAATTAGACACTTTGACACATGTAAAATTTTACTTATATTTTTGAAATGACAATTAAAAGTATAGAAACAACTATTAGATGAAATGTATGTATATGAAACATGAACTACAACTACTACAACTATGTATATGAAATATAAATAAGATGATCATGACCCATGCATTCGTTAGTATAGATGTATATATGTAAAGAAAAAAAATATGTATAATTTAAATGTGGCAACACATATTTTTTCGGCTCTGTAATACTCTTTCAATTGACAGTTTTTTTTAGTCTTAAAAATACTTAGAAAAGAAATTAAGAGACATACAAATAAACTTTTAAAACGATTTTCAGTTCATGAAGAGAACTCCTTTAGAAGAATAAAGAGTTAACTATTCGATTGAAAAAAACATTTAAAAAATTAGTAGATATAATGCAGCCAAATAAGTAGTTGTCAAATATGAAGTTGCATAGATTTATGGATTAAATAAAAAAATTAATTGAAGAGTGTGTATGGTTAGGACTTATTTGTTCGTTTATATTTGTTCGAATTTTGTAAACCTTTTAACTAAGAGTGAGTAAGGCAAATATAACTATCAGATTAAAGCCTGACGATAACGCTTAGACTTTTGTATACATATAGTTATCCCTAAATCCGGCAATAAAAAGTAAAAGCTAATTTGAGTACTAAGTAGAAGTGCGTATATGTATGTAAGGATAAAATAAAGTAGACAAAACAGCAGCTTGAATAAAAAAATTGATTTACTATTACTGAAAAGTCTTACTTCTTTTTGTTTTTTCTTGCGACCATATTGCGGCTGAATGAAGATTTCATCGAAAATTTTTAATGGCATTTGAAATGTAACAGTATGAATTTAATATTGAGATTTTGTTTAAAAATTAACCGATGAATGATAGGCGGTACGATGATGATTTATTCGGGAGTGATGTCGTATTAGTTGGTACAATATCATTAATTAATATTTGATTATTTTCAATAAGAGGTAATATGAAACCACGAAAAAGAGAAAATAGAAAAAAGGGAAAGTTGTTTCGTTTGTTTATAATATTAGGAAGAAAAAGATAGAGAAAAAGAGAGAAATAAGAAACAAAATTATGTGTATAACTTTCACCAGCAACCTTTAAAATTTATATTTTGTTAAACAAATTAACAATTCTTAACATACATGTCATTTTACTCGTAAATGAATAGTTTGTGGCGAAGTGGTTGACACCATATTTTAAATATGGGTAATGATTTAATCACCACAATTATTTTAATAGAAACAATGTATAAAACGGCTATTAGTGTTGTAGCCTAATTCGGTAAAATATAGTTTTCACTGTAAAATATGTTTAAAAAATTAACCTATTGCCAAAAATATATACAATATGGCTGTAGGAGTGGTAATTATAAAAATTTCATATAGACTTAACCAAAAAAAGTATGAGGAACAAAATATTATTATATAAGCCAATAGCAGACACACACACACACATATACATATATATATGTATATATATATACAAATACATCGGCAAATAGTCAAATTCATATTACATTATATAAGTAATTTTTCCATACATATACCAAACAATGTCAAATATATGTAAATACAACGTTCATATTCGATTCTAACACAAAGTAGTGTATGAGGAGAGAGTATGAGGAAAATAAAATACATATGTTAGTAAAGAAACTTACATCAAGTTTTATAATATTTAGGCATTAATGTACACTTGTTATAAAAATATGAAGAGGCAAGGGAAGAGACTAATATACTTAGTATATTTGTAAAGTAATTAACACCCTAAATTAGTAGGATATGATAGAGAGGTTTGTGTTTTCAAATAACAGAAAATAATTTTATCTACATACATATTATTCGGGTTAGTAAGTAGTTTCAAACAAAAGTATTTTATAGAACACTCAAATATCTATTTTATAATACAGTTACAAGTAGAAGCTCTTTTTATTATTTTAAAAGTTTTAAATTCAATGCAAGCATCTGAAATTTACGTAAATTCGAAAAGTGCGGGGTTTGTTTAAATAATAAAACAGAAAATTAAGGATAATGAATACACCAAATTTCTATTGCTGCCGATTTATTAAAATATACTGATAGTCAAGAGACCTGCAATAATGTCATTATCATACATGTAGAATGGTATGTATATTTGTATATACATATTTTTTTTACATAGAGAAAAGGTCTTGTTGTCTCACTCAATTGCTACATATAACTTTTGTTGTATAACAGATAAATTTGCGTTTATTTTTTCACTTTAGACATTTTGAGATAATTAAGAGAAAGATCGCATACATTGTATACGTACAGTAACTGTACAGTACGATTGTGAAAAAGTAAAAAACCATGAATTGTTATAAACGGTAATAAAGTCTAGGTTATACATTATTACTTAGGGAAGTCTCATTTATATATCGAATCCATTTCCAAAAAGGATGAATCATTTGTTTACTTCGTTAGAAAGATTATGTAATAATTTTAAAAATGTAAATAATATTTTGAGATTAACAGTGTATGCACAAATATACGTAAGATTTTGATTTTATATTCAGAAACAAAACATTAAATTTAAATAAATTGAGAAGTTAAATATTTTTACAACTCAAAGTCAAATTAAAATATTTACCACCTCGCCCTCGGCTCTTTTTCTTTCAAACTCCTTTTGTTTTTCATATTCAGCGGCTATGCGTTTTTCAATTTGAATCAATGATTCGCGGGTGAAGGGACGGAACAAGCTACGTTCTTCCTCAGATATCGAGTCGGAATCTTCTGTCATTGTCTATACGGCCAGCAGTGAGAGCCTCAGATTTCCAAGGCCTATCAAAGTTATTTCAACGTGTAAATAAACACAATAAAAGCGGATATATTTAAAAAATTATTTATAACAACGGATGGATTAAAAATTCTTACATGAGGCACATGGATGTCGCGGGTTAGCTTTGGATTACAGCTATATCCGAGGCGCCATTTTCAATAAGCGCCCTCCGCTTTTATAAATCTGCAATTAAAATTTTTAGTTCCTTTATGGGAAATCATAATTTACATTTAAGTTGCCAAATATTTTTGTTCGTAAATCTAACCCATTAAGGTAACACTTTAATTTACGTCAAAGTCATTAATAATGACGACAAATAAATATGTTTAAAAAAATTTAAATCTTTTTTTTAAATAGGTATCAAAGGTTCTCATCCCTACTGAAGAGGTTAAGTATTTAGAAATAACTGCATCAGAATACCTCGAATAGGCTATATGATGTGATGTTACTAAATTAAATAAACACAATATTTAAAAACAAAAGTGCGCTGAGAGCATTGCGAACTTGCATAAATACTTGTTATCCTTTTTGTTTTTATCGTATTTTCATCTATTTATTTGCACGTATTCATGACATTCTGAAAACTTAACGAAACATATTCTGCACCATTCTCTCTAAATTCTCATTTACAGACGTCTGTTATACGAGTCAATGAGAGTTTGATGTTATGTTCCAATTTACTTGCTGCATATATTATATAAATATTTACTTCGCAACAGCTTAAATTCCAGTGTAATTATGGATGTGTTTATGTATAGTACATGTTTTTAATAGCTGTAAACAAATTAGTAGAATCTTATTCAACTGTTTCAGGCTATGGTAAAAACGTAAAAAAAATTCTTGACCTTTTAAAAACTACTCTACTGTATTTTGCTAATTCCTTTGGTTTAGAATAAATAAATAAAATATTTTCACATCAAATATGCTATCACGTTTACCTTTGATCCCAGCAAAATTATTTGCTCTTGGTTATAATACTCCTTTCCTTGCTGCGGTTATATTTTGCTGTTAACCTATTTACGGTTGACCTGAGATTGTTCAGGAGAGCGGGAGAGCGAATTAAGTCCTTTTGTGAAAATGTTGTGAGCTATTTTAGAACTAAATGGCTCCGTAATTTTTAAAGCAGCGCACATTTGGCATTAGACGTAAGTAAATTGTTATCGAAATCAATTACTGGATTCATTTTTATTTATTTTCTTCTGGTTTTTAAGCGTGTTGAATGTTATTTACAGGCAAAAAATGTAATAACGGAAAGATGGTAGAAATAATATTATGATTAAGTTAAGCAAAAAGCAACCGACCCATCGTCCGTTAACGGTGATATTTTATAATTGTTGCTGCTGTTGCTACTGTTGTTACGAACGTTAATTCTCCTTGATATGAAATATACTTTTTACACTATTTCAAAGGGTATTTAAGAACATCACTCGTTATTTACTTTTGGTTAAATATTTGTTTTTTTAACATCACACTAATATACGTATATTTATGTTTGAATACATACTCATAGACATTTATTTTTTATTGTTGTTATTTCACTTATGAACATATACATTTTTTTTGCACTTTCACATTACCTAGATTAAGTATTTTACGTCTTATTAATTGCAAGATATGCGCCTTTTTACAGAATGTTTTAAATTTCTTACTTTGACCTCATTTTCATATAAGCTGATATTAATACATTTATAGATTAATTTAGATTATTTAGATAGATAGATTTTAGATTAATCTAAAATAAATATCGACATCACTTCTATCACCTAAATCTGTTTTGCACAAATATGATAGGGAAGCAGAATCTACTGCTTGACCCAAAGGGCAATGTTGTTACTGCATATTTGATATTGTATATTTATATTTTATAGGTATGCAAACACATATATATATATATATTTATGTATGTATATTAATTTAATTTATTACACTACGCATCGCAGAATTTTAATATCAACACTAATTAAATTGAGTTATCCTATTTAGCGGCGATGCTTTGTTTTCGATATCTTTTTATCTTTTCAAAATGTAAAAAATTACCACATTAAACCATACTTTTTTATAAAACACAATTTTCGCTTTAACACTTTTTTCACAATTCGAAATGCTAAGCACATATTTATTTAAATACACCAACAGCCTCGTCACAAATGGAAAGAAATCAACAAAAAGTTATAACCGTTGTTTTGGGATACGTTGAACTTTTTATTCCTTCTGGTTTTACAAAGCACCTTTGTTACATAATCAGAAATACAATATATATATAACTGCATAGGTGTGAACACATGCATAAAATCCCGCAATAAGCATAAAAAAATGTACATACTTAAGCGTACATATATATAGCGTGTATATATATTAAAACCACAAGGATGTTGAGGACGAAATTCTTAGTAAACTGACAAAACAATGTCAAGAAAATAAGGTAATGAATATTTATATCTGTACATGTCTATATAGGTATACATTTCTTCGGCATTTTTAGTGCCGAAGGGTTTACATTGATAATCACGAAAATAGAATTATTCAATGAAAACCCCCAATATCGATTTTTATACATAAGTCATGCATACGCCCAATAATAGAGACAACGTATTGTAGAAAAAATAATCATGAATAATAAAGAAAATATTGATTTCGATGCAAGGAATAAATAAATTATTTATTGTATTATCGTTTAAATTTGTATTTTTGAAATTAAGATTTTACGTCACCAATAATTATTTCACTTCATATTTATTATTTGCCTTCCGATTTAGTTCAATTTGCAAACACGTAAATATTATTTTATGCAAACTTTAAGTTAACTAGTAAATTAACTTTAATAATATACTTTATCTAATATTACAAAAATCACGTTAACTGGGAAACGAGTATTGCGGCAACTTCAAAACAACCATCCGCCTCAGCGGTAGCAACAGCAGTGCCATCGGCAACAGAAATGACAGAAAAGACAACAGAAATGACACCATTTGTACTACGAGAAAAAAACAATAACATCATGGTATGACGAACTAATGAATCAGCAACGGCCTGAATACCGTAAACTTTTAGCAGTAAGGGGGAAATAAAAATGTGAGTAGCAAACGCATTTTTCCAATTTCTTCCACTTGTTTTACAAAAGCGGTTAACTCTGCATCGTGCCACTTTAGTAAAAAATAACATAAAATAGATTCAAACAAAATAAAATAAAATTAAAGTAGAGTTATTAAATTGTTAAATTATTAAAGTCGAGAAACAAACTATTTTTCAACATTTTAAAGTAACCTACAAGCAAATATGATTTTAGACCTGGACTCAAAGAACTTCGTCCTTCTGGCTAATAAAAAATAAAAGAGGAATAAACAGTTCTCCTCTTTGTATTCGGTCTTCTGACATATATACTTCGTGAAAAAACATACTTATATTCGCTCATATATACAACCATACATTTATTACATATATATAATTTCGTTATGTATTCAACAGTGGACATGGATATATACACCTAAGGTATTGCCACTCTGGGTGGGATTTAATGCCATATCCTTGTGCTTTGCACGCCTTTTACTTGTGCGGGTATGAATGTGGTATTGCTTTTTCTTCGGTTAAGCTTGTGCCTTCCTTTTCACACTCCACCTATACTCACACTATTTTACCAGATACACAACCCCGGAAAGAAAAATCGAAAGTCAATTTTTTTTCTATCAATTCTTTAAATTGTATCATTTGGTACTATTTTTCAGATTATCGTTCATTGATACGATAAAAACTTTCTAAGGATTTGCATATATACTATTATTTAACAATTTTCTTTTTTAATGCACAGTGTTAAACACTTAAAAAAAACCGCGGCTTAGTGTGAAAATATTTATTTATCATCAAAACGAACCGAATTTCGAGAAAATATAATAATTTAACCGTTTAATTTACATTTTAGCCAGTTTGAAAAAATCCTTATAGTATATTTTCTATGTATTGGCTTAGAGAAGTGAACAGTTAGTAAGTGTTTCAAGCGCTGCCTTTTACCCGAAAATCCGTTCGCCTCTGTGGTTCGCTTAAACTGTCGTCTTTTACTTGAAATGAATGCCTTGGAAGTCTATGATTCGTTAAGTTTGTTGCAAAAACAATAAATTTGTTTGTAAGTTCGTATGATTATTTAACGAAAATTTATATTGGCGCCTGAGATATGCATACATACATAAATTGCATGTCGCACGCAATACTTCACACACCATGTGCTACGGTATGCCACGCTATATGACAAAAGCAACACACATCAAAAAGTCTGCCTTTGGCGGCCACTCAATGACCCCACCCGTTTGCCAGCACCAACCCGTTTACGTTCATAATACTCGGTCATTAGGACACCCGAGCGAATACGAATTACTTCGTTTTATGGTCCTCCAACAGTTCTCGAACTGTCGGTAATTTTTCGTTAAATTTTGACAGATAATTGAATAAACGTCAGGCAACGAAGTCGCGACATATAACTGACTCACTTTCAAAAGAAAAATAATAGTCAGAGGATATCGAAAACATATACGAAAATAACAAAATTTTCCTCCTTACACTCACAGAATAGATAATAATAGAATAGATGGTAGAGGAAGAGTTGGATGAAAAATGCATACAGTTCAAATTTCCATTCATAAGCGGTGAAGTCCTCAAATGGAATGCGATAGAATAAAAAATGCCATATATGTACGTAGTATTATTTTGGAGTATTTCAATATTGAGCAATAATATTAGACTGATTTATATTTTTGTATTGTGCACACTTAACTTGCACAAATTGAAGTCTTCGTAAAAATGTTCTTTCCATTTAAAATTTATAACACCTTTAACTGAACTAATTTGAATTCAATAAAATGAAAGATTTTCATTGGCTCACCTAGAAACAAGTAGTATGCTGTGTTCTAATAAGACATCACATCACACAAACCTTGCTGATAAAATTAAATGCTTTATTATATTTGTGTTGTAGAAATCAATATAGATCAAGAAGAATAGGTGAATATTTACATATAGAAAATAAAGCAATTGTTCACCTTTGTGTCGCTTCATTTGTTCTTGTAGTATACCACTGTAGTGCACGTCATTATCATAAGCACTCCAATATTTCCTTCTTCTCATACGACTTCAATTCACCAATATTATTTTAATAGTGGTATCGTGTAATTGAACATTATAACATTATATTTCTTGTTATATACATTTAACGTTGCGATGGTAACTGTTTGTGCGCATACAAAGTAAGCTCCACAGCAACTGCTACTTTAGAGTAATGGAATGCACCAACGACGTATAATTTAACTTCCGCTAACACATTACAAATTGCTCCAGCGATTGAAATGAAATATGGAAGGTTCGAGTGTATTAGTCCTCGATACTGAATATTAACAATATCCATAGTTACACATATAAACTTGTATAAATTTTAAAATAAATTATGCTAGTGCCTAAGATATACGACTTCAGAGTGTTAAATATTGTGACGAGATAGTATTTTAAAAATTTATAGGTGTACCAAAGCTTAGCAACATACATATGTTCAAAGCTCCGTAAAATTTTACGTCTGTGGATGTTATGTCAAATATGGTTACTTGCTTACAAATACATGTGCATTTGGATATTACAGTCTTATATACTGAATATATAGTATATTTTGATGACATCATACAATTGAAAAATATCGTAAATTCTTCCTTTATTATTTTTGTTATTATTTTATTTGAAGTTATGATAAAATGACAGAACAAAGACAAAATACACATTTTGAATGCGCATGTGCATTCATTCGAGACAAATTTTAATAACATTGTTACAGAGAAAAGTTTACATAGCTTTTTAAAATCAGCTCTTAATGTAATTTCTCATGGTCATGGAATGCAGTCAGCTGTTATTTTCACGATTCACTGGCAAGTAAATGTTGCTTCCAGGCAAACTCTTCAACTTTCTATTTCAACAAAAACTGCACACAATCGCGCCAAACTTGTCTTTTTTAAACCTAAACTTTAAAATAAATTCCTTTGGGGAGGAATTTTGGAGAAATAAAATCGGGTTTTTACATGACTAGTCGCACTTCTCCACTGGGAAAATTCTTACAACATGTAATATATACCTTGTTTTGTTTAATAAATTTATGTTTTAGCTAGAATCTATAAAATATATTTTTTTTATTATGCTTTTATTATTTATTTTAATATTACAATTACTAAATACGTAATACTAAATACGTAATAATACTGACCGTAATATGAAAATTAATTCCGCTTTCAGAATAAGCTTTTTAAATAGTTGTCTCATACCGTTATGCTATCCGCAATTACGAATTTACTTAAAAATATTCTGAAATATAAAAAAATTTTAAGTTCATACAAGTTAAGTTCAAAAAATACATATATTGTCATTGGTTGGTTAGCAGTAGGAGGTTTATTTAACTGTAATTTTTCTTCATAGTTACTGTGAATGGTTACTTAATGGCATAGTTACTGTGAAATGATTATTAATTGACTAATTTTTATTATTCTCAATTTTGACCAATAGATGTCGCATCATATTAATAATAAAAAGGCGAAAATGGATATAATAGGTTGTAATCTCAACTGAGTAAAATTTACCAGATTAGAGAATGTTAATGAATAGAGAAAGCACAAACGAGAATGTTACTTAATAATTGTAGTTTTTACATAAGGGAACATCGAAAAAACACAACTACGAAAAGAAAAATGCACTACGTATAAAGGGAACTGGGAGCGAAGCTATAAATAGACACAAATATTGTTCTCACATGAATTATTCATGCGCATGTTCATTTGAATTTTCGTCTACAATTTCTATGATATTACAAAAAATTTTAAATTCGCATTTACAAAAAATCGTTTAAATTAAAAGAGAGGAATTTTGGTAAAAATCGCAGAATTTATAATATAATAAATATCTAACAGACAAAATTTTCGACATATTTACATACATGCATATGTGCGTGGTGTAAGATATTGTTTTCAATGTAGCAAAGGATCACAATAAAACGGTAGCTAAGGCGCCCGCGTTCCCATCTAAATAGGCATGGGCAAGGATAATTCATGTAAATATACTCTTTGTGTCTATTTAAAGCTTCGGTTGCGCCTTCTTAAATTTAAATATATGTTTAGAAGCATATATGCATATACGTATATCATTCCTAAATGTTTTTAATTGTTTAATAACAAACTAAATGTTTGTTCAGAAATTGAATTTTGAGCCAAAATGTAAATAGTGCTGCTCTGTATCTACAAAACATTAATTTCAAATTAAATGTTTCAACAGAATTTTGGAGAAAATCTTATCAGTTAAATTTTACGCCACTATTTTACATGGACAGCCTTATCCCGTCAATAGCGCCCCAAATGATGTTTTCCAAGTAGCCAGTTCCACCCCGGTTCATGATTTATCAACATAGACTTGACATCACCCATTGAACCCATCATTGAAAAATAAGTATAGCTGAGTCAAATGAAATGATTTACGTAGCCAATTGGCAAGCCCTTTTATTACATAAAACATACATATTACAATATGTAAATGCATACATAGAAATGTTTGAATAGTTAGAGTTACGTATACGCCATGGTCTCATAGTAAAAATAGTAATAACCACACATGAACTCATTGCAGTCTGCACAATTTATATATTTAATAAAAAGGAAGATGACAATCTATTCTACTGTCTATTTTTTACCATTATAGTGAGGAAGTGATCTCTTATACAGCCGACTTTTATGTAATATTTATACGTACAAATTAAAAAAATACGTACGTACGTAAAAATTAATGTTTTGTTTTTAAAAAAAAAGTATCTTAAACTTAACAAGATATACTTTGGTATATATTTATACACATATGTATGAAATTAGTGATGAAAGCTTTTGGCCAAATACTAATATATTCATTTTTGATGCCAAATGTATGTTTAAAGTTATGAACAAAAAATTTATACCAAAATCATATATTAATCATCGGTTACTACTAAGCGGCGCTTGCGTATCGACAATAATTTAAACACTGAAGCTCTACACATTAATAATCTGTAGAAGCTTGTAACCATTTTAATTTTATTATTGTAATTTTTATAACAATATGTTTAGTTGCATTGCTAATGGTGCTACAACTTACTACGACTTCTAAGTAAGAGAAAAGCAGTAAGCCGTGAATAGCATCTAGGTGAGCCACAATGTGCTCACAGCTACCGTATAGTGTGGGCGTTAAAAATAATTGAAATATTAATTATCATTTTTTTATTAACTCTATATGCACACACTTTTTCACGATTACACCGCAACAAAAACAGCAAGTAGGAGCTTAAGAGTGACTTTGTACACCAAATGCTTATTCATCGGCTATTTTCGAGTGTTATAATAGCTTCCACTAATTTGCTTCTCTTTATGAAATGGAACGTTTATGCTTGAATATTTGATGCAGCTTTAACGTGTGTACAAAGAGTCCAATGCATTATAAGTAGTAAGCTCCATTTTATTTTTTAAGTTGTAAAGTAGATTGAGACGGGTCATCTGAACATTTTTTACTCTCGCAGTTTGTACAATATGAATCGAAGGTATGGAAAAATTTCTTACTCAGAAAAAATGTATAATAAAAAGTTTTGGATGCGAATTCAACAATCATCATTAGACGAAATTGCCAATCGAATCAATGTCAAATACACACTTAGCGTTATTAAACTAATTAAACTAAACTGTTTATCTGAAATATCTATATTAAAATCATATTTAACAGAAGTCATTATATCCATCATAGCTGTGGGAATGTACATACCGATATCACTCATATTTAACAGAAGTCATTATATCCATCATAGCTGTGGGAATGTACATACCGATATCACTCATTTATACTACCGAATCATATAACGCTAATCGAAATATTCTCGATTGATTAACTCTAGTTTTATTGAGATATCCTGTGCTAATGCCGATATATACGATATAAACTCAACCAAAGGGACGAAGTTTAATGTATTGGGAACATAAGAAGAAAGGCAAATATAGGGGCGAAAATCATTATATTAGATATCTGGAGGCCCTGCCAAGGTCTGGTTAATTTTTTTCACATTTAAAATATGCGATATAAGTCAACCAGAATGTCGAAAATCATTATATTGGGTATATTGAGGCAAGGGGAATGGCTGGATGCTTTCATTTCTTTGGGCATTAAACCAAGTTATGCTAGAGAAAATATTTTTACCAAATTTTATTAAGATAATTCACATATTGACGGATACATTCGGCATAAAATCAACCATAATAACGAAAATCATTGTATCTAGTATACGGGGGCTGGGGACTCATTGACGGATTTAACCAATTTTCGGCATCATACCATACATCTAAGAAAATATGTTATTTTAATTTTGTAAAGATATCCTACATATTGATGTAGCTAGATATGGTATCAAGTCAACTGTTAATTCGAAAGAGATTATATTGGTTATATGGGACTAGAGAAAATACTGAACCGATTGTATTAATTTTAGCATTAGGCCAGGAAATGATGGCCATTATTAAATTTTTATATGAATTCACAAGTAAACCTACTACATTATTCTTACGTTTAAACTTAACATTTTTTAAACTACAGATGGCCCTCGCTACCGTGATCCACTGTACCCAATTTCGCATTGTATCACTCATTTGTGGCTTAGTTACAGCACTAAATATTAACATTGTTGTGTTGTGTTGGTTTTTACAAACTGAAATTTATATGAATAATAAAATTAGAAGTATAACATTTTTTTTAATATAAAGAGAATATTCTTAATATTTCAATTTAAATGCATTAGTAAATCCTTGTATGTAAATTAAGAGTATTTTTTTTATTAAATATATTAGATAGAGGATACGCATATGTGTAAAAATTCTTAAAAATTTATTGTATTGTTAGCCTTTAACCGGTTTTTTGACTTAAAAATTTATTAAAAATTTAAACAAAAATTTTTATTTAAATTGGTCTTGTTTTATAGATTATTATTTTGGACTCTTTTCTTTAATACAAGTACAAGTTAGGTAAGGCGCAATTTTGGATGATATGAAAAATTGAAGGGAGTAAATCGTATATCAACGGAAACTAACTGTTTTATTGTCAACAGTTGAAATATCATATAAATTTTAGTAAAAACTTAATAATGTCAATATATATTCTCCACAGTACGAACTACTTCATCTCAACTTAAAATAAATCATAGATAAAAGAAAATCAAATAAATGATAATATATAATTGAACAATATGAGTAATAAGGGTAAATGGTAACCGATTATTCAGAAAAATTAGAGCAAATATGTATGTAGTTACACTTCCATTCGTCCAAATTCCGAAAATTATTATGATATTTCATATCTGTCATATATTACAATTTATTGGCATTTCCTAAAGGCTTATGTGGTATCAGATTTTGCACTGTAGGTGTCACTGTATCGTACTGCATCGCGCTGTAAGGTGCGATGCTAACGATAAGAGAGATAAGAGATACAATGTGTAATTTGTTAGACCTTTTAATAGAACCTAAACTATTTTTTTTTATAGAAGTATAATGGAATTTTTTTTATAAAAATAGTTACATTATGCTAAAGGAAACTTTCTTCATACAGAATCTAGAAAAAAATATACACCAATTTCATCCATTTTTGGAAACACAGACATAAGCATAACATGCTCACTTAATAATATTATGATATCTAGCAATCTGACCGATACATATAGGTAAACTTGACTTAACAAACAGAATCATTACATTCGGCTCATGTAAGCATCAATCCTAATGCCTACGTTTATGTTTCTAGCGTTTTCCGTATGAGTGTGATCAAAGTTTTAGCAGTTTTGGAAAATTCTTGTTTAATAAGTGGAAGTAGTTATTATCATATTTTCATATGGTTCTATACGGCCCATCTACTATATATAAAAATAATTATATATATCTGCAATAGGTATAATAAATTATACTCCGTGTAACATATTACGAGAATATGAAATGTGCAAAAAACATAAAATATTTCTATAACTTATTCTAGGTTTAAGAAAACGAGCAGCACCAATTGAGATACAATTGGAACATAAACACAGCAATTTAATAAAAGTTTTTATCCAATTATTACAATACATTTTTGTGATTAATTTTAAACAATTTCTGCTTATTTGTTTCTTTTGGTTATGTGTTTTGTTGTTTATTTGATTTTATTATTATTTTTTTTTTTTTGTTTATTCGTTGAATTGCAAAATAAGATTACCTACCCTTTTTGTTAAAAGGTTGACGGAATGTGGTTACGCATGCGTATGCTATAGCGATGCCAGCCTTGAGAGGCGATTAAAATATAAGACACACTATTTTTATCAATTTTGTTTTTCTTCGTTTCAATTTTGAACATTAATTAAGGAACACAATTAATTCAATTTATTCAAAAATCATGTTTTAAGAATTGTATGGATTATAGATGTAAGTGTATTTACATATGTGAATACAATATTGGTTATTATTTTCACATATCAACAAAAACAAAACAACAAAGCATGAAGAAGTGTGTATGTGAGCCTAATTTTTATTTCGTGGTTACTTGGGTTATTTAGTTGTGCCAATAAAAAATGTATTTTGTTATGTTTTCTTTTACAAAAGTTATCAATTTGTTCAGCTTCACCAATCGTTTATTTCAAATACGCAATTAATATTGAAATACTTATTGGAGCTCTGAAATATCTGAACTTAGAGAAAATCTTGACTAGCAGATAATGTCAAATTTCTGAATATATTTCTAAATAAAAAAAACCGGCTGACAGTCGGCTGGCAGTAAATTTTTATTGGAGCGTTTTCCGCTTCTTATATAATCCATCAGCCGTTTGAGGTCGGCTTAAAACCTTGTCAGAGAACCACAAATGTACGAAAAGCTTATTTAAACATCTCAAAAAGATTTAAACAACAATTATAAATATATGAATGTACATACATATATAGTATATGCGTAAATGCATAACCGGGGTCTCGCTTACTTCTTACATATTCTCCCATATACAACTCTACTTTCTTCAATAATGTTGAACAGTGCATTCTGCAGTGAAGTACCAATCTACTTCAGAAATTTGCCATACATCAGATGTATACCAATTATAGAACGATTTTCTAATGGGTTATTTTATTTGACTATTGGCTTTACTTCAATATCCAACTAGAATTTAGAATAGAACTAGAAAGTTGGGTTTGTGTTTCATGCTGGTTGCAGGGTAGTTTTCAACTTGTTGATTTGACTGCAGGTAATTTACATTCAGGAAGCGCACATGCACATGAGAGTCATTCGTAAAGTGAAGTTTATAAGTAAAGCTAAATATGCATGAACATATGTATATCAGTATATATATGTAGTATCTTTATAAACGTATACATGTTTCTTGGTTAGAAGGATAATAAACTTACACGACCAAATGAACTCATGCAATAAAACACAAAAACAAAAAACCGATGATAAGAGATTACTTTTTTCAATGCCAAAACTGGCGCCAGCATTCTTTGGCCTAGTGATACCAGGCTGAGTTTCCTTTAGCATAGATATTAACAAATTTATGTCTACATTCTCGCAAACATCAACAAATTCAATGGAAATTTAATCGTTAAAGTGGATGGTTTACATTATTACTATACGGTAAGCGCCATAACCGAGAATAATAAATTCTATATTATCAACACACATAGTTTATTTCACACCTGAACTTTTGTAGCTCCAGTCTGCTTATGTCCAAATTAACTAAGGAAGCGCTTCAGTTTAATTGTCAGCCAGCCCTTTTTATAATATTTTTATAAATATGGCACTTTCGAAAAGATTAACTTAACATTATGATTGAAAAAGTAAGAAAGAACAACTTGATGGCATTGTTTAATGCTTTATTGATAAATTATTCAACAACACGTCTTAATTGGGAGAGGATTTTTGTTTCTTGCTTATAAATTTGTAAAAGTATTAAATTCCGTGCGCTTATTTAGTTTAAGTACACTGATTATATTTTGACAACTGGTTTTTTCTGTATATGCACACCGTGTTGGTTGTTAATATTTTTTTCTCTTAGTTTCCGGTGGATTCCAATACAAATTATGTAGTTAATACATCAAATATTATAATTTTTTGAATTTATTTTGAAGAAGATATGAAAATTTAAAAATATATTTTTGAGGGTAAGCATGTACGGCCGTTGACATTTTTAAAATTAACAGATTTGTATTTTGTATAGGATTACCAATTGTCAATAAAATGTAAATTTTTTAGAAGATTCTTAAAATTAATCACTCTTAGATAGATCGAAAAAAGTTTACTCAAAAAAACTTTTAATTAAAAATTAATATTCATATATGTATATATGTATAAGTATATATGGAAAATATGAAAATTGTGTGTTTACATATTCTTGAGTTTTAAAGACCAAAAATTTGTCTCATTCTTAATTCTTTTCATCTGTTTCGATTCATAATTAGAGATGATTTCTACTATCGTACGATTGGTTGTACGAAAGGGCCATAGTTTCTTTCGTCCGGGAGTAAGGGGTATTTTTCAACAAATTCAAACATAATCACAACGTGAGGAAGGTCGCGCAAAAAGCGAATCTACACCCACTTATACGTGAATATACAGTTATTAATGGGTAAGAATAGAAGTATTTTCGTTTTAACTGGAAGTATATTGGATAATGCTATAAGGCAACCCGACCAATTCACAGCACATGCACATGCACACAGATAATATGGTATTGATGTGGCAATGAATTTATGATATAGTGATTCTGAATCAGCAAAGAAAGAGGAGAATTCATGACTTTTTTGACATATACTTTTATATATACATATAAGTATGTATATATATTATGTAAAGTAACACATATACCTGAACACAAAGCCACAGCACCGATAACTACATAAATTAATAAACAAAACTCAACCAACTTTGACAGAAAAAAACCAGCCAGCGTAGTTATGTATTGCAAATTTCCTTTTTTTTTAATACTTTGCCTTAATTGTTTCCATAGTGTTTCCATTATTGCTTTTAGAGCACTCGTGGGCTCGTCAATCTTCTTCGGTACGTTAGACCCAACTCTCTTCAATCCCCTCAGCAATCCAATCACTCGTTTCCGAAGCAAGCAATTGCTTTTGCAGTTTTGTGTTCTCCGTTTCATAGCAATCTTATTGTTCATATCCCCGATGAAATGCTGCTTTTTTATGTTTTATTTTTTCACTTTTTGCTTTGACTGTGGTATACACCAAACAGCGTCGGCTGCACGTTCGACTTTACAGTTGAAAACAGTAGTGAGTCGTGGCCAACCACACAAATCGGTGACGAGATCGCTGGCGAATCAGAGGTAAGCAATGATGAGAGAACTTGCTAAAAATAGAATTTTCACATTCACAAAAGCTTAGACATGCGATTTGTTAGTTGGTTTATATTTACTATGCTGCCTGTTACCCGTAGACCGTCGGTAAACATATCGACTACTTGTCTCAGTTCGCGGCTAAATGCTGTTCAGCGGCATATCGATAGGTAAATACGAGTTTGGCAGAGAGAGAGAGGTATGAGTATTTGAATGTGGTGGGGCAGCGGATTGTGTGTTAGTCGAAGCAAAAATGCTAAAGTAGAGAAGAGTAGGGGAGTCTTCGGTGAGAATTACGATTGGCAACGGGTAGGCATCAAATAAACGAGCGCCAAATTGACACACATACTATTCTTTTGGAATATTTGTTGGATCGTATTTTCTTAATACCCCCTTTGCCGACTTCGTCCTATTACTCATGCATACATATGTATAAACATACTATTCTTGAATTGATTTCGTGCCTGATCATTAGAATGGCACATCTAGCAGCCCGTCCGTCGACACATCGACTGCCGCACTCGTTGACATGACGAACAACGAACGACGATTGTTGGATTGTTGATGTCTGGCTCATTTTTAAGTTCTGTAGTACAAACGACCATACATACATACATACATACATGCATATGCAGATGTGTATTAAAATGTGTGCGTGAAATGTATATATGCATGTGGGTTACTTTATAGAGGTGCATAGGCAAATCGGCAATCTCTTTGAGAGCAGTTATACGAACACTGAAAAACTACCTATTTATCTAATTTGTAAATGTATGTACTTGTATATATGATCAAACATTTAAAAAGGAAAAGAATTCATAATGAATTATAAGTAAGCACTTACTTTTGGATATTGGAAGTATAGAAATTGAAGTTAAAGCTATAGTCACATTTGGTATTTGATAACCGCTAAATATATGATGTTGATACCGATAAATCCTATGCGATAAATAAATATTGATGATAACAAAATTTATTTCTGAGCAAAGTATAAAGACATTTTTACAAACATATACAAAATGCATAAACGTATGCCTGAATATATCACAGCAGCAACAGTTATAATATCGAAGTGCCACAATGTCTCCATGTTCTGTATAGCAACATAGAAATAAAATAGCAATCAATTAAGTAAGGGAATCATTTATACATTAGTACTCGGGGTTTTATTGTTAAATTATTTGAACTTTTTGACAACTAACTTTGTTTGTGGCTATCACAGTTTACACCCGTAAAGCTTTTAGTAACTTGCACTCTAATATACTTGCATACCATACATTCATACCTATAACAGTTGTATAAAACAATTGAAGCACGGGAGATTTCGCAGTATTTTCCAGGATTTTCCAGAAAAATCTCAAGGTCATAATAAATGGACGATCACAGTTATGAATATTTGCTTATGTTTATAATATAAACCACCAGCTCAAACAACTTAATACTATGCCGTTAAATATGCCGTCATGTATTATATGCTTACCCAAATCTTCTTTTCTTATGTACATTGGACGGGGACATCATATGAAAAACGTGTAAATATAAACATTACCACAGAAATAGAAAGAAAAGGCCGGTATTTAATAAAATATGTATGCATAAAAATCTATATACACGTGTGTACTTATAATATTTATTTGTGTACGTCCATATACACGCAATTGTGTTAGCAAAAAAGCTGAAGTCAAGAGGAAATCTGAGGAACAAACGTATTTATGTACATATATATGTATATGTGTATGGGCATATGTAGATACATATGTGTACAAATTTTGGCGTTAGCACTCTAGCTGGTTCGAAAATTTTTGTTTTTGATTCTCTCCTATTTAAATTTTATGCACACCAGCAAGAAATATATAAAAACAAAGTCGTGCTTTTAACCCACTCACCTATACATAGTGAGTAGTGTTTGCTAAACGTGTTCGCACAATCATTTATTTTGTTTCACTGCCGCACAGCACTGCGAGCCATATATTTTGTGTGCGAAAACATTTAGTATAATTCATACTGTCCCGTTATCCCCTCTGTGTCCCATTCATTGGTGCAATGCCACAAATTTCAATATAAAATCCGAAACTGAAAAAAGCTCGTTGATTTATTAACACTTGCAATATATACATATGTGTGTATGTATGTATGTAGGTATCATATTGGGTGTGCCATCAGCGTTTTATCTTTTCTTACTAGACTCGGCTATTGTAACGATTGTGGTTTGCCTTTGCATTGCTATTATACATAGCAGATAATTATCTGGTGAAGAAAATGGAACTAGAACATATTCTTTTTTGTGGACTCGACTCTTATAATATTTTCTTATAATTTACATTTACAAATTAATATGGATATACAAAATTAATACACTGTTAGTATTTATTTAAGCTCTACTTATACTGATTGTTGTTACTATTTCTTGCTTCACCATCTTTTGTACATCTCTATATGTACAGCCTTCTCTTCAATGTTCAATTTGATTCGACCCTCTAAACAGTACTTCTACAAGAGGATGTGTTTAAAGGCATCGTGTGCGGTGTATGTACCAGATCTGACCGAAACGATGTAATTTTGTTTGCTTTGGGTCACTAAAGTTTCTCTATGCGCATGTACCTCCAAATATACACTTTGCATGCATGGCATTAAAAAAACACATCTAACTGCAATCAAATACAATGTTTTTATGCATGCACTTAAATATATGCATGCCTCTGTACCCAACCAACATTTGGAGAATTGTTGGGTGACATTTCACGCATTCTGCAATTCACTGCAAATGTTACAAATAGAAAAATAAAATAAAATAAAAATATTGAAGTTGATTTATTTATTGGTTTGAGACACCCACTTTTTATTTGGAAAAAGTATTTAAATACCATAATAATAATAGTTACTTCTTTGTATAATTTATTTTGTTTTTATATTGTGCAATTCTTTTTCCATTTTTTCTAAAAGTAATTTTTTGCTCGCTTTTACAATTAGTCATAAAGAAATACGCGCGGTTTGCAATATACAGTATTCTTGAATTTGGTATTACAAAAGAAGATTCGATTTGGAAGCGTTTATTTTTTAATTTTATTTTTTTCAAATGCTCACTGGGTAGCTACATATTTACGCAGAGCGTAACAAAAGTTTCTCGTTGTTTACGTTTTAGCTTTGTTTGATTGGTGTGGTGCTAACTGATAGTAGTTTATTTCTCTCCAGAGCTTTCAGCTTTCGGTCTTTTGGTATTCACTTCGGCATTTGGTACAGACTTCAATTCTACACGAGTTGAGTTCAGTTATTATTGTGCATTGGATTCGAATATTACGTAATGTAAAAGCGTTCGCGATTATATTAAGAGATTTCCAATATTATTACATTATCAATCTTTGCCAATGGGGAAATTTAATTTCAGTGTTTAACTCCTATAATTTTTTTTATTATTACCAACTGACCTCTGTCGAAATGTTAATAATGCCAATATTGGTAGTGAAATTATTGTTCTTTAATAAGGGTTGTTTGAATATTTGTGGTCGAATTGTGCCAAGAGAGTGCAAAGCTCTCTGCTCCTACTTTAGAAATTAAAGTAGAAAACAACCACTATTATCGCAATGTTATGCTCACACCCTGAGACAAATATAAATAATATAGAAGTCATACTAAATAAACAACTAACTCGAACCTGGGCGAAAAACGCTCTCTCTCTCTAAAAGGCGAGGTCGTATCTGCATATTTTTTGGTGCCGGTTAATAAATGGCTATCGCCGTTAGAATAGAATCCATCGGTTGACTCAACGAGTTGCCTTCGTAGACATCGATTGTGCCACCATCGTATTAGTTGTCGCTGTCGCTGTCGCTGGCGTTGGCGTTGTCAGCGTTGACTTTGCTGTTAGTTTATGTATTGTCGCATTAAACAAATTCAAAATTTGCTCCTAAGTTTATTTAATGTGTTGGACTCGTCGTGAACGCAACAATCACTCGCGGTTTCTAAGTCCGATTGCCTGTTGATTTTCGGTAAAAACTAAGAAAAAATAAACTGTTTTTTAACAAACTTTGTCAAATCTTTAGCAGCTCTTTCGTCTTAAATCTGTACGAATTATTTAGTGCCCTCAGATTGTGTGGATTTTATGGCCTGTGACAACTAGACCAAATTTTTAATAGTAATTAAGAACCCAAAATAATATATATGTGCAGAGTACATATACCCACCAGTAAAGGTGAAGAATGTTACCATAATTACGCATTTTGAAAAATAAAAGTGCCTAATGTTTGTGTTAATATATTTTTACAAAATTCTTCAAATTAAGAAAAATAAGAACTAAAAATTATGAAGCTCTTTTAATATATATTAAAAAGTGACATATTAAATTAGTGTTACAACAATATAGATTATTAAGAGGATTTGTTTGAGTACATTTACTAAACTGCAGATATGCATATGTTCAGATACGCAAAACTCGTAATAAAAACTGAAGCTTGAAATCTGTTTAAAAATGGTAAGTTCCTAAATGAAGTTATTCAATTAAACATTGTTGAATAAAGCATTTAATATTACGTATATTTGACTTTAACTGCTAGATCAAAACAAATGCTTCTGGAGCAATACTAGAAATAATAATTTTCTGCACATCTTTGTCAACAGGTGTTTACTTATGCATCCCTTCAATTAATTGTAAATACATACATTCAAGAATACGTACATATATTGTCAATATGTGCATACTATTTGCATAAATTCATATTGTGTTCCCCACTCTTGAATATTTTTCAATCATTTATTCTGTATATTCTGTATACTCTTGGATATGTGTACATATGTACGCATAAAAAATAATTATGTTTATTCCACTTTTCTTTTATTTTCGTGGTCGCTTGCCATCAGTTCGAATAATATTCATCTATTTAAAATATATCTTCTTGGTTGGAAAATAATCTCATCTTTCTTAATTTGTTTGATGTGCGCCGCGAGTACTTATTTTTTGGCACACTCGCTAATCGCTGACGTATCAGCTAAACACCTTGTCTTGCTCAGCCACCCTCTTTTCGGCAAATCTTTGAATGAATATTAAATGGGAAAACATGAATTATGGCTAACAGCGGAAAACGTGAACCCAAAAAATTTTCAAGATTTTCTTCTTTGATCAATAAAACTATTCGTTTTTACACATTTCCGTATGAACTCACCCTTTCAAACAAATCTCTCACAATATGGTTACAAATCTTAGAAAGAGTTTCCACTACATGCATATACATAATTTTTAGCAAAAATGTATACAGACTGTGTGCACTATCCATACATATAGTATCCATGCACTATAGTATCCATATTCATATGTATTTACATTTACGCAAAATTGAAATTAGTGTGAATTGAGAGGAAAATGCTTTGGGAAAACGAAACTTTTGACTATTCGCGCAAATAAAATCACTTTTTTTTGTTTTGGAACTCCAGATGAGCATCGCGATATTGCGTAATAATTTAATTTAAAATCGCAGTTGTAAGGAGGTATATAGAAAGAAATGCTTATAAGGCGCATATTGTGTTCATGTGCATGTGTATTAAGAATAATGTGAATAAAAATTTCAAGGGTGGCAAGTGAACAGTAACTTCGTATACTGGAAATTCGAATTCATTATATGTATTAAAAGGGATGATTCTTCAAACTCTTATGGGTGATTCACATATATCTTTGGCTTCGCTATGCTTCAGACTATTGCTTTGACAGTTAAGTTTGATGTATGCTTTTGTATGATTACGTTCACATAAATATGACCGATGCGACTATTCTATTCTATCTTACAAGCTCATATTCAAATTGTTTAATTATCAGTGGACAAATGGCATTATACTCAGTATATTACCTAAATATGTAATATATAAATTTTACACATAACGGCATGAAACACTATCAAAGTATTTATATCTTCAATTATATTTATATCTCTTACTATTATAAATAATACATCCAATACTACAACCCAATATTCTGAATTTCTTTTATTTAAATCCATTTTCGATTAACTTCGATTAAGAAAAATATGAATATTAAGAAGTAATCAGAAAACAGCTGGCGTATGCTTAGTTTAGTAAATAAGTATTGGGATGATTGATTGATGAATTTTTAGCACAAATAGATGAGTGATGAGACAATTTCTAATAAAAAGAGTAAAATTATCGTTAGCTCGGTGCAAAGGAACTGGTGAAATAACTACCATGTTTATATGAATTTTTATCTTATCGTTTTGTTGAAACAAATGAAATAACTTTGCAATGCGATTGATCGATACCAATTGGCACCATACAATACATAGACAATATACACACAGATAAGTGGACTTAATTGTATATGCATACTAGTAGATATAAGTTGTCAGGCATTTATATGACAATGTAAAGGTAAACCATATGGACAAAAGAAAATCACCAATATATTTTGAAGTCCACTCTAAAAATATTTTATTTTTAGTTCGAAGTTGGAATATATTCATGTGAATTTCGCCCTTGAACAATCTTTTAACAATAGATGTTTATTTATATAGATACATACATACATATATGTACGGATGTGTTACGTTTCAGTGTTATTCTACGAGTAATTTAACATTAAACTCTGGAAATACTAAATTATTTGAACGAAGTTATCTAAGGTTTGCTATTATTGCTTGAAATAATTAATTCACTTCTTTATTTTACGTTTCCATTTCTCACTCACATTTAGTATGACTATTTTTCCATTTTAATAAAACAAAAACTCGTTTGGAATTTATAATTAAATCCACCCTACTAACGGACGGACGCCACAGCAAACATTAATTCTTAGCTGTCACACAAGCAAAAGCTCCATTGAGAACCGCCGAAAAAACATGTATAAACAGAGTTCATATTTTTTTGTTTTCATTTGGAACTCATCAGTACGTTAGCTGCTCTTGCCGGTGTTTTTTATGTTGATTTTTTGTGTTGTTAATTTGGTGTTCCTTTTGTTATTGTTATTATTACTTTTGCTGTAGGTTTGTGTCGATTTTTATTTTTTGACGTTCTGTTGCTTTCCGTCTAACCTTGAAGTACATATATACGTATATTTTATTAAATATAGTACATGTGCGTGAGTTGGTTGATTATGTATTTTATTTTTCTTACTTTGGTAGAAATTTATTTACGTTAGTAAAGTGTTTGAAAGTATCGGTGTATTATTATTTTTTTGATTATGTATCGCTTTGCTGCTTTCATTATAAATTCTCTTTACAGTGGGCTAATAAGATATCCCTTATAAATGAAGAAACACAAATTTTATATTGTAATGTCTCGAAATAATTTTACGATTCACTTAAGTGTATTAATTATATATATATTATATATAATATAAAGCAACGTATAAAGCGTACTTCGTAAAGCTTGTAAAGAGTAAAGAATATATAATAGTTTCTTTAATTTTATTTCTATTTTATTAAAGATTTGTGATTCATATTTATTTATATATATTTTTGTATATATATATATTTAAATATGTTTCTTTCAAAAAATAAAGAATATGTTTACAATTGCTTGTAAACAAGCAAACATCCATTACATATGAATGAAAACTAATATAAATTTAAATTTGATCAGAAGGAAAATAGCATTCAACATAACATGTAATTACAGAAAAAAAGTTAAAACAAAATAAAATTAGTATTTAAAAAAAATTTCAAAAGTATACTATGACACTTTACTCATCTATATACATACATATGTACACATATTATATTATCACAATGGTTTTGCTTCCATACCAGGTACAAACATAGCTGAACAAACATCAAGGTTAAAAGCAATTTTTTTTAGCATGAAGCTTAAAAATAACTTATATATGTATTACAAAACAGTCAAATCAAAATGTTGTTTTGTTCTATACATATATTCCTGTTGTCAGAATTTTCTGTCAATTGCGTTTGTGTTAATGAATAATTGCTATTTATTACCAAACTAAAGAAGGTTTCGCCACAAAATTGTATCCCCATTTTTTCTTTTTTACTCCGAACAACCTTAACTGATTATTAATACAAATATTTTTTTATTTGCGAGTATATTATGCGCACTTTTACTTTGTAAATTAGAACTGTGCAGCAGCGTTGTATCGTGCGTTTGCCCAAATTGTATATTTAATAGGCAATACAACTTAGAAATTATTTGTTATTTCTTGACAATAAACCATGAGAAGTTTGCATCGTCTACATATAATATATACATATACATATATATATATATTTCATGTTTTATGTTATTTCGTTTATACACTGTAATTCTGTAAGCATTGTAGTTGAATTTTACCATGTTTATGAAACATCAATTCATTCATAATTGGAATTTTATTAATATGTTTGACTTTTATTTGAGTCGATGTAACACTCCTGAACCTGTACCTGTACCTGAATATACACACTCAGGTATACTCGTATATACTAGTAGATCAGCTGTTTAACTCTGCAACAAGTACTCATTAACCATTTATACTATTTGTAAAGTGTACCATCAATAATAATTGTTAAGAGATAGATATGAACAAAAACAAAACAATTTATACAAATATATGTATATATACACAAAATTGAAAATCAATTAAACACTAATGTGTGCTAGTATTGCTGTAACAATGGTAACAGCATAGCAATGCCAGAAATATTGTCGCTTCAGAGATAGGCAGGTGTTGTGTAGGTGGTTTTTATATAGAGTGATTTGTTTTGCGTGGGTACAGTGAAAAACTCGATTCGCCGGTATACGAAGAGTAAATAAAAGAAAAAATTGCAACATTGTACACAGGGTGCACCGCCCGCCATCGGTACACGTCGCCATACACGTCGGTTGTTCAGTAATTGTGATATTCACTCACGAACTTGTTCACTTCTATCGCTATGTTAATTTACCATTCTGAAGTAGAGGTTAGGATCAACTACGTCAGTATTTTCCAGGTGGGCGGTCATTTCCGGATTACACGCACTAGCTTTTTTGAATAAAATAGCATAATTAATTTGTTTAAACCGACACCCGCAAAGAATATAACACTTTAAGACAACTATCTCCCGTCTATACTATATATCACTATAACGTCTAATTCTTATTGTAGCTTTTAAAGTACCATCACATTGACCGAATCAAACACTTTAATTCGTATATGCATACTTATGCAGATACAGATATAACATAATAGTAAACTAGTATACGCATAGTTATGGTGATGGTATATTCAGCTAATTAGAAGGTGGTAAATAAGGCAGCGAATACAATATTAACGTAAAATTATAGTTACTAATTTGCGCACCAAAGAAAGAAGCATAGTCCAAAGATTTGAGTGGTGGAGTATTGAAATTAGATATGTTGAGTGCGAGCCGCGTTCTGCGTTTTACGGAAATCCGGTGAGAATACATCCAAGCCAACATACTGTGTCAGTATTGCCAAACCGCTTTATACGCATTTCGCTTTTGGCCTTCTACAGTTTTAACCCCAAAAGCTAAATAAGAATGCGCTGACCACACCCAAAGTATATACATATTTATATACATATATATATACATACATATACATACATACATATATACATATGAAGTAACAGAAGAAGAGAGTGGAGCGGCTAACAGCCGTCTAATTAATTTAACTTTAGTTGTGGCGCAACGCTTTTAATTCGTTTAATATTTTATTCCAAACATTTCTCAGTTGGTTTGTGTACGCACATGAGTATATGTATACTATTATCATATAATAATAATATATTATAATTATATTACAATTATATTATTATTTAAAATTTGCTAAAATTGTTGGATGATTGTTATATATCTAAATGTAACTTTTTCTAAAGCCTTTCCCAAAAGGTTTGGATAGTATTTTCTAAACAATGTTCGTTCGTGTTTACGGATCTTACCATGAATTTCTTCATCATACATATATATCTACATCTTTGCGTATTTATTTGCAAATGTTCTAATATTCATATAACTACATATATTACTATGAAATTACGATTATTAAATAAGTTTAATAATTTGTCTTTAAAATTTCACAATTTATAAGATATAATCTTGTTTGTTAAGTACGTTAAATTCATGTTAATATTCAAGATATACATATCTAAGCCAAAAAATTAAATAATAACAAATTATGAATTTATTCATATTCCAGGGTTAAAACTTGTTCTCGAAAAATTCCAGTATTGTTGCATTTTAGCTAATTAGAAAAATTATCATATTTTTGTTTCGGCATCTGGTTTGAGACAGGTTTTTTATGCTATTAATGTTTGAAACATTTTTTTATTTAGAATCGGATATGAAAACAATATTTAGATGTTGAATGCGCGGCATATCTCAATGGTTCGTGAGGTCGAATCTCAGCTTATACTAAGTAGTATGGATGAAATAATATGAAATTCATAGTTTGTCAATAAATAATGATTCACAAGCAAAAGATATTTACTTATACATATATACATATACACATAAATGTCCTGCTGATAAGATGAGTTACAAATATTTGTAATGTCCCTTTATTTAGCCTTTAGATTGTATATAAATTATCCAAACTGTGCGTTGACTGTATATTGATTAAAGAAACGAACTAATTTCGTTTTGTTATATAAACGCTTAATTATTTGTAATTATCAATTTTAGGTGTTAATCCATTGTATACTAATTGATGCGACATATTGCATATTGCTATGAACACATTTTCAGTCTATTTCAGATTTTTACGCCCTATGAAACAATTTGAGAATAAAAATATTATCCATAGCACAAAGTATAGCAAGGAGTGAAGCAGAAATTATAGCAATTACTTTACATTACAATATTTGCTCACGGATATATCATATTTGGTATGAAAAGTTAAAATGCAATTAATAAAATATGCTTATTAATTAAAAACTGTAATGACAGTAAAGTTGCATGATGTCACAAATAGTTACACAGTTAATTAAGAATTTGAGGTTAATGTAAATACGGAAATGCAAAGCTCAAATTCTGCTCTAGTCGGTAAAGTATCAAGAGTAGGAAATGTTATTAGGAAAGAAAAAGAAATGTTCTAAGTTCTAAATTTCATATGAAAAAAACTACATTCATTGAAATTGAAATTAGCCAGCACACAGCAAATCGTCAAAAATATATTCGTTTTTAAATATGTCTAGAATTCATTCAGAATCATTTAATGAATAAAATTCTATAAGCTGTCATTTGTAGTGATCGTTTTAACGGCAATTATCCAAGTAATGTTTGACTCTCCTCAAGTAAACAAAAAACAAAAAATTATAAAAGTTACACTTATTTTTAAAACGACCACTTCCAACTAAATGCAAAACAAATTTATTGTCAATTCACAAATATCGAGAATTACAAAAATGTCGACTCCTTATTGGCACACATTCAGAAAGGTCGACGATGGGTCAATTCTCTTTCGGTTGATTTATAAATGTGTTTAAATGCAACACCATCACAAAGTCGCACACTGTATTGTGGCGCCAAAAGAATTTCATTCATTTTATGCTCAAGAATTTCTATGGCATACAATTTGATAAATAAGTCATGACACATGAATACCAGATATTTTGTTCCCTTGCTACATATATTTGCGGACTTGCGCACACTTCACGAAAAATATATGCGTATAGGAAAAGAAGGGTGTTTTCAATCTAGTTATAAAGCTAAAGGGAGATTAGTTGCTGGTCTAACAGTTAAACACAAACCTATTAGGGAATATTGGATGAATACAGAAATATGTTTACATATACAAACTGACATATCTACCACCAGTTTATTTAATGACATGAAAATGGAACAACACCGCAAAATATTTTGAAAATGAGTTTAATATGGAAAGTTATACAAAATAAAAGTTTTACTGAAAAAGTAAAACAAAGTTGCTCATTGTTACTTGTTTTTGTGAATTTTATTATTGCATTTTTGTTGTTGTTAAACTTTTTGATTCTGTATGGTTGACGGCGGTATCGCTTTGAATGATTGCGGTATAGCTCAATTTGAATTTTACTAGCATTTCGTCTAATTACGCTCATGCTATTGTGTTTTCTCATATACACATATATGTACACACATTCACTTAGAAAGAACATACCACACATATGGTGGTGGGGGGTACTGAAATTTTTATAGCGATATTTGTAAAAATGTAAGTAGAAAAGTAAAATGTAAAAACAGAGGGAGAGCTGGGGAACTGCGCAAAATTATAGTTAATTCAATGTCAAAGGATGCATGAAAGCTCTGTGAATTTTATGATCGACAAAAAATGCAGCAAGTGTAGAGGCGGTATTGGCATTAGGTATCGCAATAGCGGGACGTTGCAGCTGTATATACTACATATTTCCACTTTTATTGCACAACGCCGTACTGACATGCTAGCGTACGTGGTAATACGGTGCGTCAATGCAACAATGTCGACAATAAACGTGTCTCACATTGTTTTGCGCTGGTGGCAAAGGTGATGGCTGTCATAAAAAAAGAAACCATAAATGTAACCATAAATTTCACGAAATGGTTTTTGCTACAGATGTAGGTAAATGGGAGAAGGGGAGAGATTTCCCTAAAAAGTAGTTGCAATTAATGATAATTGCTAAATTTTCGTTTTGAGCTTTATGAAAACCATTACTTTTTAACTTTAATGTTACAATAAAACGTAAAAAAGAAAAACCGAAATTAATTTAATTGCCTAATTTAGTAATTCTAAAATGCGGGTTTGGACACTCACATATATATTAACTATATATGTACATATACATACTTTCAATAGCTTTAATTTCATTTTCTATTCTAATACGAGATCACATTTTTGCTTATGAGGTAAATTAAAAGCAATTACTTAAAATATGAAAATTTTGAAATTTTTTTTTTAAATATGCAAAATTTCGTTTAATTTTAATTTTTATGTATTACGTCACGAATATAATGTAAGCGAAATCGGTAAATAATTTTTACAATGGATAAAATTTTGCCAAACGATATATAAACTTATTAAAATGAAGCAATTGAATTTATACCAACTCATGAACTAATGCAATATATGCAAAATACAAGTTATTCATGTTAAAATATGCATTTATATACGAGGGCGGGTCAATAAGTCCGTGACTTTTTGAATTTCTGACCTCTTTACTGAAAAAACAACACTACTCCTACACTACTAAACACTACTACTAAAAGTCACGTACTTATTGACCCGCCCTCGTAGTATTTTCTGTATAAATTTCTATATGTAGATAATTATATTCATAATTTAATTAAATGTTAGTATTGGAAACGACTTTATATTCGCAGAGCTTCGCATTTTCACAACTTTCTTTTCCATTTGCTATCTATTTCATTCAATATAGTATATACCTTTTACATTATATCCCGTTGGACAGACGTCGACTTTTATGTCACACGCAACAAAATTAACTTCGGGCTGCACCACGAGAGGCAATAGCGACTTTAAGGCACCTCATATTATGGGTACTAATACCAATTTTATACACAAGCATGCGTACATACATTTTGTGTATATCTACCTTTTATATGTATTCATCAAGACGCATATACTTATAATATAAATTAATGCTGTTAGGAAAACTTAGGTAGTTACTAAGCGAGAATGTTAATAGAATATAAAAACAAGAAACTTAATAAGTGTTATGTGAATGTTAATAGAATATAAGAACAAGAAACTTTGAAATTTCAGTAAATAGAGAGTATATTATAAAAATAAATAAAATAAGAATTACACTATATTACTATTCCGCTCTGAAGAAAAATGTAAAAGAAACGCATGTAATTCACATGCATAAAATATAACGATTTATTTCAACATGACGTACAACCTTTAATGACCTTTACCAAAGTCCTGTTGTAAGCCCGGTAAGTAAATATGTATAAGGTAATTAGTCGCTAGCACATCCGCCCCTTTAAATTAGTTTGAATGCAAGCAGCCATACAATATTTGACTTAAAACAAGAAATTTAATATTACCCAAAAGAAAGCGTGAGTAAAACTTAATGTGTTATAAGCAGATTAATCTACTCTAAGCTAATAATTAACGAGAGAAATATAGAGAGTTTGAAATAGTACACGTTCATATACATATGTACTATATTTAAGTAGATATGTGAGTAGAGTTTCTACTAAATGGGAATGCTTCTAGATACATGTATATGCATGTATTTATATTCTGTAAGCTAAGTATGTCAAGGTCAACCGAAGTGACGTCTTATCTGTGTAATATAGTATATAGTAGATGTAACATATAGCATATGTACATGAGTTGGTATGGATATGTTTTCTGTTGTAATATTAATTCAGGCAACAGCTAGAGCATAATTATATGGTTGCACAGATATTCTATTAGCTAACTGGCAACTATTCTATAAAAGTTTCAAAACAACAATTGACATGCAACATGAACATAATTCATTTTGCCAAAAATGAAATTGGGATTGGCTAAATGAATGAATTGAAAAGGAGTGCCGACCTCTTTATCAGATGTTTTGTTTAAAATATGCATTTCAATCAATGTATAAATACTCAAATGCTTTTTATATACTGTATTTTCACTCATTTCACAACTATTTATTTTAGTTTGAAGAGTTGGAAACTATCTGGTAATTCAAAATAACTCTATATCTATTTCGATAAGTTTTAGATGTTACAAACAAGCGTTAGAAATGTGGTTATGGAAAATAACTGATGCGCCCATGGTTCGCACAAACACAAACTTTCTATGTGGTCTAAGCCATATCCATGGAACTTTTTTTTTGCAAATCAGTGTTAATGCCCGATACCTAAAATTGATACCGAGCTAGCAAATTTATGTTCCGAACGTTAGAATTGATTGCACCATAGCGCATAAATAATAAGAAATACAAGCAACAACACACACACCTGACATATGAATAGAAACATCATACACACTCACATACTCATAAGAGCACTTAAATGCTAATAAGGAAATACTAAAACAATATATTTAATATCATGGAACCCATTTAGTATCTTTCAATTGAATACTATACGAAATCGGTATATGCTCGTATGTACATATATGTAGTACATAATATAAAATAGAAAGAAAAATGACAAACAAGTGTAAATGAAATTGAATGTACATATGTATGTGTATCTTTCTATAAAGATGAAATAGCCCTACAATTACAATTAAAATGTACATATGTATGTATATCTTTCTATAAAGATGAAATAGCCCTACAATTACCGAAAGTGTACAAACAATGCTTAATTAGAAAATTCAGAGTCGCATTTTAATTAGCAGAAAAGGCTATAAAATGTGACAATTTGTTTAACAGCAGGAGAAAATCAAGAAAACTTTTTAATATTATTGGGAAAAATTCAGAATAGAGTTTAATCGATTATAACATTTCATTTTATTTGTTATTTATTCACATTAGAATTCAAAATAATTATATGTTAAACAAACTCTGCAAAATGAAAACTTTAGAATAGAATAGACAGACCACAAGAAAACTATACACATGTACATATGTATGTATGTGTATTTATATATCCCACTCTCTGAAAATTAACTTCAAATTCATACAAGTATATAAGTAAATTATGTATAAAGGGTTTTCGAGTTTTAATGCTTAGTGGATAGATAGGTAGCTTAAAAACGCAAAAATTTATCAAAATCAACAGTTTTAAATTTCATCTCTATCTGTGTATTGTTTTTTTAGCACCAAATTCGCCCACTTGAATTCAAAAACTATTCTCAAAACGATATTGACAAAAAACATTCGGTAAAATATACGCAATATGTATACAAATACAATTTTATATATTTTTGTTTGTACGATTTGACTTTCTTGTGTCCCAGTAAAACGAAATCAACAAAATTAAGCACTATAATATTTAAATACGCGTCCACTCTTTTGCGCATGCTGTTCGGCCGCGAATGAACCACACCCACCCAAATGTATATGTATATACCAACAGTTCTATTATATAAGCTTTCATGCAAACAGGTATGCATGTTCGTTTCACTTCGTATCTGTTAAAGCACATATTCATATACATATATTACAATAAATAATGATTTATCATAACAGATGTGTATATGTACATGCCAATTCATAAATATTTAGACAATTCGGTTAAAATATTAAAAAAATTTTAATATACCATTACAATTTACATTGAGTTTAATTCATTGTTTACATATTCCCCAAAAAATTACATATATATTCATAAAAGATATGTATGCATAAGCAAATATGTTGACTGCGCTTCCAATAAAATGTTTTAAGACAGCAGTGTCCAGCTGTGACCACAATTAGCACATCAAAATAACATGCATCCCCAACTTGTTGCTTAAACAATTATCGTACATACACAATTTTAGAAACTTTTTATATCTGATGGCATTAATAATCATACAAATCCCTGTGGACACTTCCCGCACATTCTTAATAAGTATTATAAGTTTGGAATTGTTAGGTGGTAGTGGCAACCTTCGAAATTACTAGTGAATGAATGCTGTGTACGTGTGTATAGTAAAAATTATATAGAAGTACTTATAATGCAACAATTAATAAAATAATTATAATGGCTCCGATTTATTCATCGGATTTATGGTGAATACATTGAAATAAAAATAATAATATATTATAATAAAATGCACAATATAGTATATACATACGCTCTGCCCAAAATCTATTGAAAACAGAATAAATAAAATAAAAATTAAATTAAAAAAGTTGTATATATAATTTCCTTAAGTCAATTTTGAAACATTTATTTATACTAAATAGTTTATGCATATACATATCTAAATCAATCGGTAAAGCACCAGAATTCTTATGGTAGTAGCAAGTGGTTCACCTAAAATTCTTAATTACTGATATTTTGATTGCATAATAAACAATAAACAATATCATGGTTGTCGGAAGACATCTCTATACATATGTATGTACATAAATAAGAACGTTCTTATGAACGTATGTATATACTATAGATGTAAGATGCACATCTGACACAAAATAACCACCAAGAAGAAATTCTTAATATTAATATTTTTGTATATATGTACATATATACATACGGATATAAGTTCGTGAATATGTATATAAACATTGTTGAATGTCATAAATGGACTTTTAAAAGACCAATTCTACCTACCATATGGAAGTCATATTTTTAGCTCCATTTGAAACTTTAAAAGCTCAACTGTTATGATTTATAGCTTTTTATTCATACATAGCCACAAACACTTCCACATAATTAATCGCCCAACAGACATAATTATTAGTGTATGGTATACTAAAAATTATGATTTCTTAGATTTATGATAATATTTTTTAACATAAAAGTATGAAATACTAGTAGTTTTAAATACAACTTTGATCAACATATATTTTTTCACTGCTCAACCGATTTAGCCTTTCACAAATTTGTAGGTGATGACTTACAGTGTAAATCACTGTGTTTACATACATATATGCATATATATATGCATGATATACATATACATCTATATACATATACATATACATCTATATACATATATATGCATACATGTATGTATGTACCATAATGTAGCTAATTGAATAATTAAAAGTAACGAAAAGTTTGCTCATAAATTTCAATTAGCCCTAAATGAATTAAAGTTTTAATGAATGAGTCTAATTTTTATATGTTGTTTTGCTGAAATGTTTCACTGATACTTATTTCTCTGCACTTCTTTAATACTAACTGATAACTAATTGATGTATCTGTCTTTCTATTACAGAAATTGTATTTTGAAAGTTCTTGGATCTGCCTTCATAAATACTTTTATGTATAAGACTTAAAGTTACTCTAACGTTAATTATAAATGAGGATGGGTAAAAACATATAGATGGATGGAGAAAACACACATACTTTATGAATGTATATTTGAATGTGATATAAGTAATAAATATTAGAAATAATATCAAAAAAGAAGTTTGAAACACGCCATTCAACGCTTTTATCTGTGATTTTGCGCTGTAATAATTCGCACTAGAATATTTTTTTTGGGCTTTTGTCTGAAAACAAAAATTAAACCATAAGACAACATAATGTTTAACCTCAACACACCAGCATCATTGCTGGGCATCGATTGCTCTGGTTTAACCACCACTCCAAAAACTCCAGAAATTGTGAACTCTTTGATCGCAATGACAAATCCCATGGACAACTATAATTTTGCACCTTTAAATAATGATTCAGCTGCATCAACTCCTGGTAGCGCTGTCTCAATGCGCAGCTTTAATGGTAGCACGAACGTCCAAGTGAGAAAACTTTTAATGATTATGATTCAACATAATACCAACATTGTTTAAATTAAATTTATCTCTTATAGATCATATCGCAGGATAGTAGCCATTCCAGTTCTTCAACATCACCTGCAGACTCGCCTAGTGGGACAAATACTACTCCAAGTGTTCAACAGGTACGTTTTTATTATTTAGAATTCTAATTTAATGTAACTAAACGAATATATATATCTAGATTGCAAGCAATCCACTAAACCTACATTTTACAAACATAAAAGGCTATGCTTCCCCGAAAAATATCTTCTTTCAGCTATCTTTATCTGTCATCTTTCTGGAAGCTTAAGAGGGCAGACAGATGGGAGATATATAAATATTATTAAAAAGCCCGAACTGATGGAATATTTAGGTCAAATATTTACATTGCTTTGTTCTTCATATACGCGTATACATACTTTACTTAGTATATGCGTAAAGCGCATTTACAATAGTGTGTGTGTCGTTAATGTTTTATTGCTATTGCCTTCACTCATTTAAAGGTGTGGGCTTACTCAACGACCAGTGCATGAAGTCTCCACTCGTGACATTGATGTGTTTTTGTTATCAAGATTGGCGCGGTCCGCATTGATTTTGTAACAGAAAAAACTTCAAAAAAATGTCCGAAATCCTCTTTCATATTGTTCGTTTTTATCTCGAAGAAAACCGTTTTAAATTTGTTACAAACATACATGTATATATTTGCATATACTTGAACTTGAATTAAACTGATGAACGAAAGATTTTTCCAATATATAGAGTTACATTTTTGGTATTAAAATTCGTAAAGAAGTTCAAAGAAACATTTGTGGCTCAGGCGATCGTAAAATGCACGATTGACGATTAAACCAGCCAATATATATTTATAGTATATGTATATGTTTTGTACGTATGTACGTATGTACGCATTTCCTCAAGAAAATGCGTGCACTTATATGTGCATAACAAGATTCCAACTATATGTATACATATAAAAACAAATGTGTGTCACGTGCGAGTGTAGGTGTTTAGTAAATATATGAATTTATTTATATTTCAGTTTCGTAAAAATTACTGCACTCTTCGTTTCATACCGAAAAGGTATCACTTCTATGCAGCAGTGCACTGTGATGGAACGAAATGTGGACAAGCTGCCATACTTGGAAACTTCAAACCAGTGCAACATTGTTCCCAAATATGCAATATCCACTTTACTGCAAAATAAGCCTTTTTGTATTTATGGGTACTACCGACAAGCAACATTTGCTTTTAAAAATGTAAACAGTGGTTTTTCGCTTTTTGTATGAACCAAAATCACTATTTAATTTTCCAATGTCGATGCTTGGTAATCCTACATTGGTATGAATTTAAGGGGAAAAGAAAACAATCAGCTATAACAAATTATGTTATTAAATTAAAACCTCTTCCGATGAAAAATAACATATGCATGAGTATATTTTTTTAACATAGGTAATATTAAATTAAAGTAATAAAGCATGGATCAAAGGGAATATTTGTTATAAGTCATCATATAAAAACGAAAAAGAAATGTTGATGCTTTTTAATTGATTGCAAAAATTTGTTGCGACAAAAACATGAAATATGGAACGTAGAATTTAATTGAATAATTTTACTTAAAGTAACAAGTTTATGCATCCGCTTTTATTATATTATTTTTTGGTTTTTTTCTGTTTGTTGCAGACGTGTTCTCAACTCATTAAAGCTGGGCTTAAGCTTTCAATTCAAAGCAAACGAAAACTATCCACTTGTGATTCAAGCTCTAGCTCCGATCAGCCAAACTCCAAATATTCCCGTCCTGATGAAGATGGCGAGGAATCAACAGATGAAGAAACTGAATGTAAGACGTCATCAAAAGGTCTGACACCAGAGGATGAGGATCGACGACGACGACGGCGCGAACGCAATAAAATCGCAGCTACCAAATGTCGCATGAAGAAACGCGAGCGCACACAAAACCTTATAAAAGAGTCGGAGCAATTGGAAACCCAGAATGTTGACTTAAAAACCCAAGTTCGATCTTTAGAAGTTGAACGTCGCAAATTACTTGATATGTTGCAAGGCCATTCAACAACTTGCATACATGTAGGTGGATTTAATTTATCTTCTAAACTATTGCATTCACCAGCTCATAAGTACCTCACCGCTATTGATATGGATGACAGTAGTACTGCCAATGGAGACATGTCTGTAGCAAATACCACAGTTAATGGAATTCAATCCCAAACACAACAACAAGTTCAAGTTAACAACACTTTCAGTAATCAGTCAACTCATGGAGTACAACGCACTGCAATTCCACCAATGTCAACCATCAAATTTCCACGGAGCACCGTAGCTGTTGCTGCTGCTGTTAATCAGCAACTGCATCAACTACCCACACAACAGCAGCATTTGACAAATGGCTATTGCAAGCCGTCACCAACGCCACAGGAGCTTGGATATATAACTTCCCCGTCACAAGAAAATATATGCTTGCCTGCCAACTTAGCAAAACTTTCGTCACAAACTTCTGTTACCCCCCAAATTGGAACTGCCTCCGTAGTTTCTTCTATTAACCAGCAGCTCTCTGATTACATTCCAAACTGTGAAAATAGTCTTGGTTTGGTTTTAGCCCATACTCCCACCTCCGTTCAAAGCAACGACGACGGCAGTGTATTACTTGGTGACATTGTTAGCCCACTTTCAGTCATGTCTACACCTACGACGGCGACAGAATTCGTAAAAAATGAACTAGTCGACTCGCAAAGCCCATACACCACCGCTCAGTCAGCAGAACGTTTCCTTTTTGAGAGTAATTGTGACAGTTACGTAGACATTAAACACGCTGTTAGCTTACATCATGGGAGTCTCAGTAATAATAACAACAACAATAATAGCATCACAGCTCTACATCAAAGCAGCAATAATAACCTTATGGATTTTAATACCTCACTGATAGGTGGAAGTAATGGAATTGTACCTTTTCACGATCAAATATCGATTAAAAATGACTATTTGCACGATACTGATTTGTTGGCACAACTCACCGGAGATGGTGCTGAATTTGTAGACCTTGATTCTAGTGTTGCAGCAACATTCATGACAAACAATGGATGTTTGGCGTAAATTCGATTTAATAGGTATTGAGAAAATTAGTAAATGTTTCTTCTTCCAATCGAAACATTTAGCATCCCAGTAAATATGGTAAATATGCAATTATTAAAGGTGAAGTAAATAAAAGGTAAAGGGTCAAACAGATGCAGCACTTTCTACAAATGAAAGGTTAGTCAGAACCACCCTCTTGAAATTACAAAATGTAGTACGAATGTACATACGTGCTTTTATGTCACGCTTCTCCAATCAAATCATTCTAGTATTGAAGTAAGTAAAAGGTAGTCTAGGCTTCGTAAAACTGGTACGGTACTTCAATAATACATGCGTATATACTTCTAAATGTGTTTTAGGTCTTCCACTAAATAATGATGAATTTATTTATATGCGTACCTTTTTTATATTTGATTATTACCTTCCAAAATCAATTCAATCATTTCTATACCAGTTAACTAAATGAAGCCCGATTACCACCAATCTCGAATATTGTAATTGACTTGGGGGTTTTAATGATTTAAATAAATTCGGTGTTTCAGACGAGCTCTTTTGGTTGTTTTACTACCTCAAAGATCCACAGAAACGGGATATTCCGTAAAATTTCGTTACAATCTGCAAATTGGTAATTGTAGGGCTTTCCGAGATTGGGAATAGCAATAAGAAAATTTTTGTTTTATATTTTTGTTCTATTGACATACATAGCATTCCAAAACTACAAAACCAGTAGATATCAAATTAAATTGCTAAATATTTTATAAACATAGATATTTGAAGAATCATTTCCGCAGCAGTAATTACTATTTTTAATAGCAACAATATTTATTTTATTTTTAATAAAAGGCACATTTTATAGATTAGGTTTGTAATATCAATGACCGATAAAGATAAACAGATTTAAGTGAATGTCCTTAAAAATCAAAGTCAAACTACAATGAATTACGTAGTAATTATTATGTTAATGAGATTAGTTGTGTAGAAAGCCCATAGTTTTATATTTACGAACTTTTCAAAATTTTATATACGTGGATTTGTATATGCAAATTTTATGCATAACAACTGAGCCACGAAATTGATATTTTTTTATATGCTTTCTACACATTTATATATAGTTGTATTTATTTTATGTATCTTTTAATTGTACAGATATTTTTATTTTGCAATTTAGTATTTAAACGGAAATTTATGATATTATATATAAGTGATATATGTGCGCATATGTATGAGAATCCATATGTATGCACTAATTTAAGAAAATGTATGCCTTATGTAAACATAAATAGCAACAACCAATGTAACATGCGATCTGCTTAAAACTAAACTCAGCTAACCTCATATTTTATTTATATATAAATGTAAAAAACTAATTTACTAAAATAATAAAAAAACAATGAAAAGTTTACAATAAAAAGTTAAAAATATTCGATGTTCAATGTTGCCTTAAATGTTCATAAAAACGAATATAATATGAAAAAAATTAACGAGACGAAATAGAATGAAAACAGAATTACAATTCTGAAAGTGCGCTTAAAATAAAGCGTTTCTATTTATTCCAGTTATACACATAAAGAAATTGACATTAAAGATGCACAATTGTTTGTAATCATTAAAGAAATGTATTTGCATCGAAAATTGTATTTTAATAGAAAAGTTCAATGAATTAAAATGAAATAAATATATGCGCATATTTATTCACAAAATTAAGTGGTCAAAATCTGTATGTTTACATGTTAATAAAAATAACGATTTGTACACTTTAGCTGAGAATATCGGTTTTTGGGCTGACTTAAGACGTGAATGATAAAACTTGGCTCATTTGAAATAAGATATATGCGTATGTATGTGCCTTCTATTTGTTGCTTCTTTTTTAGAAAATAACAATTAAAATATTAAATATGTGATGTGTAAATAAAATAAACAGATTGGAAATTTACTATCTCCGAAATTGAGCACGAAGTTAAATATTTGGATCTAATATTTTCTTTGATGCAATTGATATAAAAATGCAGATATACACATGTTTATAGTCTAAAAGTAACGATGGGGACGAATAATAGTTATACAAAGTATGACGGTTTAACAAATATTTGCAAAATAACTTAATCACAATGCAGAAGTGCCTAATAATATATATATGTATGGTATAATATGTAACATGTAACGAAAAGAAAATGACAGTAGCAAAACAAAAACAAAATACAAAATAAACTGCTTTCCATATTTAAACAAATTTACATGTTTTACATGTTTTACACGTACATAATTAAGTACTCAATGCAATAGAAAATATACAAAAAGAAAATTTTAGCGTTTGAAAAATCTATCACATGAAATCAAATGTATTAGTTTAATATTATATAAGGCAACAATGCCAAAGAAGCGGAAGAACTATAAAATACTTTCCTATTTGTAAAAACAAGTGACAACATACATATTTAGAAGTGGAAATCAAAATTGGCTTTCATACCAAACTATTTAACATTTAAACAAAAATACATTCTTTTGAATATTCATATTTACAAGGTTTCTTTGCGGTCTTGTCACAAAAAAATTTGTGTATAAATATGTCTAAGAGCCACTCCAATTAAAAAATTGGGCAACACAAGTACCACAAAAAATTATAACTAATCCAAAAACACTTACATGATGTTCGAACCAATTGTTAAATCGGCAATCAAATATTACCGTAACAAACAAATAGGATAAAAAAATATATAAATATATATTTCTGCATTAAATTAAATAAAGGTCATTGAATCAGTACTTACTAGTGAGCAAATGCCAACAACTGCACATTTTTTGAAACGAAAATGAAGCATATTAGTTATTCGTTTGTTAGACTATTTTAGAATCAGCTAATTCAATATATTAATCTTGAACCTATCACCAGCGGAAAAAAGTACAAAATAAGAAAATAATTTTAAGTTACGTTAATTTTTGTAAATTGAATAACCTAAAGCAAAGTTGTATACAAATAAATTATGTCAGAATTTAGCGCTACAAAAGTACCTGCTCGGTATACAGTACCTTTTGAATGGCGTAAAACAGCTTGAACAATCTAAAGAATTTTCTCATAAATATACTTACAGGATCTTATGTGCAATTGTTGGTAATTTTATATTTCACATATATATATATTTAAAAAAAAAATTGGGTAATGTATGTACATAATGTATGAAGTTGTAATTTCGATTGATTCAAAGCTTTCCATGTATTTATTTCAATAGGCAGTTATGAGTGTCAAAGGGTTTACAAATAAAATAATATTAAAATGTTTTTGACGTGTGCAAAAATATATTTAAATATATTTGTATTACGCCTAGTCTTCATGATAATCCAAGCCAATATATATATATATATTTATATATATATATATAATATGCCTGTTTGTTTATAAAATGATTCAATATATTTTTTAAATTCTTGTTAATATTTGTTTTAAGAATTTGTTTTATGTTGTATTATGTTTTTATAAAGGCCTATCATACTAAATATCGGTATGCTGTGGATATAAAATAATTTATTAATACGTAATACGTAACCAAAAACATGCACACCCGCAACCTCAAATAATAAACGCTAGAGGCAAATACCCTTTTACTTTTAAATTTGTTTTACTTTTGTCTGCATTGGATTATGTGTTTTAGTAGATTATAATTTAGTAGATTAAAATTTTGTCAACTTTGCGAACACATAAAATGAAAAAGTTAAACATGTTTTTCACAATTTAAATCTGAGCAACTATCAATTGCACAATAATTCACTTTTTATAACTCATTGGTTAACACAAAGTAATTTCGTTGTTAGAAATTCGACCTCACATTAGTTCGACAAAATAAGAAAAGAAGTCTACCGTATTTAAATGAAAAATACCATAAAAAATGTAACGAAAATGGCACTCACAAGGTACCTATGTACTACAAATAATTTTGGGACAGGTGCACATACAAGGAAAATTAAAAGATAAGATACTAAAATTACTAAAGGACCAAGTACTAAAACCAAAAAATAAAAATAAATGCATTATAACAGCCGAGAATTGTATTTTTATTGTATTTACTATTATTTTATTAGTTCTTAAAAAAAAAATTATTCTGTAGCATTAGCAGACGGTCAGTCTAGTAGTGAAGACAAAAGAAATCGTAGCAATTGGTATCATTCCGTTTCTCCATTGAAATATTATACCAATAATATTGAGCGGCATCAATAAAAAAACCACTAATAATACTTTATGTACCCGACAACACAAATCTTTGTTATCAGTTAAATTGGGAGCTGATATCAAAGTGCTGCAAGCAGTTACGGTGTTGTCAGGATGATTTTTCTTAAAAATATAAGATGATCTAATTGCGACTTTTACCAGAGAATGTAAAGGAATATACACTTATAGGAAAATTGGGTGAAAAAGCTATAAGTAATTACAATATAGCTATTGGGTTGTTCGGAAAGTCATTTCGTTTTTTTTGGGGAACATGAAAGACAGTTTTCGTATAATGAATAAATATTTTATTTCAAATGGCCATAAACAGTTGAATTCGACAAATTTAACCTCTCACCGATCTCTCGTGTGGTGATTCGCCGATTTGCATCAACTAATGCCTTTATCGCATCGACCGGCCTTCCAGACCGTGGTGCATCTTCGACATCAAAATTGCCGGATCGAAATTTTGCAAACCAGTTCTGGCACTGGCGTACTGTTAACACGCCTTCTCCATACACATCCGTCAATTTTTTTCTCGCTTGGACAGCATTTTTACCTTTTCTGAAGTTAAAAAGTAAAATATGACGAAAATGCTGCTTATTGCTCTCCATATTTAAAAAGGCACCAACCAAAAACTACTGGGTAGAATTAATAGAACTTTTTCACACACAAGCCTTGCAATATCAGCTCTCATGACATATAATGGTTATGGGGCTTAAGTGTGAAGTTAGTTTCGAAAAAACGTAATTAAGTCCTCTGGCGGGAAAAAACGAAATGACTTTCCGAACAACCCAATACATAATATTATAGTGGGAGTTAGGACGTCGAATAATAAAAGTTCAATATGAAAGCACTATGAGCTTTTGATTTTGGGGAAATGGTTTGGTAAATAGTTGGGGAATTCATCGTATATGATGATAAATATATTTTGGTCAACTTGTAAAATATTTAACGTAGCCGTGATCGTCTAGTGATGAGAATCCTACTTTGTGGCCGTAGTAACCTATGTTCGAATGCTGGTTACAGCGAAATTATTATAATAAACATTGTCACGGACGAAGTTGTTCCTTTTACAAAACACAAATTCAGTAAATTCTGCATATGAGTAATATTGTTTGTAAGCACAATTAGCTTTAATTTATTAATGAGAACACATTATTAATTTTTTTAACTTTGTATACGTTAGCAATATTCTATCGCTTTAACTACTTTTTTAATGTTTTATTGAGGTGTATGTTAATTATCACACATTTATGGTAATAACACACCATAATTTTCACATTTTTATATGTTATTTATTCACATTCACAGACTATTACACACACAATTTTTTTTAATTTTAATAGAATTCATTTATCACTTTAATTCTTTAATTATACTAGATATGTGCATATGTGTATTACAAACTTGTTTTAAATATTTTATTATCCCCAATTATGCAGGACCTGCCTATTATCATCTTGCATTAAAATTTATTCATGACACACATATTTGAAATTATAATTTCAGTTCACATTTTTTCGTTTAATATATAATTATGCAAACACAAAAAAAATGACATACTCCTTTTGCAATTGTAATATTTGCAAATATATTCAATTAAGTTTCTTCCATTTTCATAAATAGCTTACTAAAATTTTTTAGTTATATAGTGAAACTTCGTATAAATTATATGTACATTTAATGTCAAAGTAAACACATGTGTTAGACGTTTTGGAAAATTATCATGCAAATATTTTCATGTTTACATTTTGATAGTGAAATTATCTTCAAAGAGGAAGGACATTTCAGGCTTATTTGGAGTATGAACAATCTTGAAAATACTCTCTAGTCTCTCTTGTCTAATTGATAAGTAGTTGCAGGATGGTGCAACAAGCCAAAAAGCCAAAAAGCGTATGAAACCATTTGGATAGCCAAGTGGCCACTCAGCTCATGTGATTTGGCCCCGTTAGACTTGTTTTTGTAGGGGCACGTCAAGCCTATGTTCTATGCTGAAAAACCGACTACGACATACTGTAGGAGATAAGACTGTTTATGCAAAAAATGGTGCAAAATGAGCATATGCTCGATTTCGGTTCAAATTTTCAAATATACAAAATTCGCGAACTAATAAAACCAAAATATTGGTCATTTCAACAAATTTTCGGTGTTTTTAAATACAAAATTCTGAAGCTCTAAACATATTACAAGGTATAATTGATACTATTTTAATACTAAATATTCTTTTTTCCCTGCCATTTACTTTCGAAAAGGTAAATTAATTAGATTTCCTTTAGGTATGTTTTCTCTTTGGAATCAATACTCACCTTGGCTGAGTATTTCACCAAAGAATGAAAAAGTGGCATACATAAATGAGAAAGTATAAAAAATAAGAAATACGACATTTGACACCAAGAGAGCGCATTCCCATTAGCCGTGATCGTCTAGTGGTTAGGACCCTACGTTGTGGCCGTAGTAACCCAGGTTCGAATCCTGGTCACGGCAATGTTATATGAGAAGCATTGTCACGGTGGGAGTTTTATTTTTATTTTTATTATTTTTTAAATTTAATTATTATTACAGAACTTCACCGTTTGAATCATAAACTTACTTGAATTCACATCTGCATATGAAAATGTTTGTGCATATACTCACTTTAATGTGTACGGACTAATTTACTAATATTCTACTATACTAATAGTCTACTTATTTATAAGTACGAATTTACCTTTTGTGAGTATGACTTTGACACTCACCAGCTAATGCGAATAAGTTAAAATAAAGTTAAATAAATACAAAGCTGTTAAAGATCTTGCATTTTCATTACCATCGCTTTTCTACGGTTAATCCTTCTCGTTGACCCGCGCTCGTTGCAAGCCACCTCTTAAAATCCTATAATCGAACCCGTCTAAGTTGTGGGAATCTGGGGGTCAAATATACAAACCATGTGAAGCATGAGCAGAGTTAAAACGGAAACTCCCACTAGGCTGTTCCAGCAATTTAATTAACTTAGCCCGAACCTGTTTTGTTGTGAAGTTATGGGCTGGAACTGATTTTGAATTTAAAACAATATTTTTAAATTGAAAATTTTTGGTTATTTTTTTGAATTAAAATTTTTTGCTAGATGTCAAATGACAAAAAACGTATGATTGTGACAAAATAGCTTAAAGCTTTGGGTGTGTTCATTGTAATCCATCGTAGTACTTTTCACAACTCCACTGAATTTCATAGGTATCTTGCACGATATTGAGGTATGGAACTTCGGTTATTTTGGAACAAATTTTCAGAACACGTTTGATACACATGGTTTCCGTATTATACTACAATATGTACTATATGTCCGTCTAGGGTATTACCATAGAATTGGCAAAAATAATAATGATAATAAGATATGAACTTACCCAACATACAAATGATAAAAATAATTTGGTTGTATCTTAAATCTAGCAGATGACGAACAAATACTCTAAGGCTCTCCATTACTTTTTATATGCTAATTACAAAAATTAATAATCCTTTTGGGTCAAATGTGTTTATCGTATTTTCTGAAATAATCATGCAGTTCTGAAAAAACACCCTTCATCAATCTACACGTATACAGATTTGCATATGCAAATGCGTAAATTTAAAGTTTCCAAGTGGATTTAAGCAAAGTAATATAGTATTTGATATTATGTAAATAAAATAAGCTAGCTAATCTGCCCTTACCATTGAAACACCAATTTAAAAATTCTTATATATTCTTAATTCGCTCTATTATAGTACAACAAATAATGAAACATTCCACTTAAAACGTAATCGTTTGTATCAATGGTCTAACTGTGTACTAAAAATGTGTTTACTCCAAGTGTTTTACGCTAATTATACAACGAAAAGAAACAATCAAAAATTCGTTAACTTAGAATATTTCAAAAAGCAATAGTGCAATAATTGCACCAAGCTTTTCTTTTCACTAAACTGTACACTATGGAATTATTGTGTTCATGAATATCTGCATACTTATGTACATCATACATAAGTACATATTAGAAACTTATTTTCCATTTTCAATTTAACCTGTTATTGTGCTTAAATTAACAAAATTATCCATTTATATTTAATTGAGAGGAGAACAATACTAAAATACCGTAATCAACAGAGGAGCATAATATCCAAATAAATAAGGTTAACAAAATCGACATTAACCATATTCAAAGAAATTTTCAATAAATATGTTTTTGAATTAAAAAATAGTATCACAAGAGTGTGTATAACATCGAAATTGGTACGCGCCGGACCAAAACGGTTTTTTAAAAAACTGCTAATAATTTATGTTTCATTTCCCAACCTTAGAAAAATATCGACTCTATAAAAAAAATAATAATATTGATTACAACAATATTTGGGTATTCATTATATTTTCCATAAAAAGTGTTTAATATGGTTATTCAGATCGCAATGCTGAAAGTAATAATAGTTATGTATCCATAAATTTGATACAACTCTTCTTTTTTACAACAGTCAAAATTCTATTGTATTAACTGGAAAAATTCAATATTTTTCTACACTACAATTTTTTTAAGCATAATATAAAATTTGCCAGATTGCTGTCAAACACTAATTGTACGGGATCAACTCAGTTGGTATGAACACCATGAGTCTGAGCTGAGTCAATTAACATTTTAATTTTCTCAGCTAAATAAGCTGTTCGAATGTTATTAATTAGTTGCTAATACGTATGAGCGCAACTGATACTCATAATTTTTACTGTCTACACACATACATATATATAAATACAATTAGAAATTCGATAACTTTTAGCATAAAGAAATATGTGTGACTATTAACGAAAATATATATTAATTGTTTCATTTATTTCTTATTTATTTTAGTATTTGTATTGCAAGTATCGCTTTCCTTCACTATTTATAAAAGTATATGTTGGAAGTTGGGTCCATTTTCTAACTTAGAAATTTTATATAATTGATGTCATTTCCAATTGAAAGACTGAACTTTCATTAATTTCAATATGTTTAGATGTATATTTGTATATAATTGTAATAATATTACCTGTGTTGTATGTTTCTAATCATATAATAAATATTTTGATTCGTGTTATTAATATAAACACTTTAAAATTATATATTGATATGCTTTTGGTTTTAAGCAAATTCAAATTGTGTACGTGAACATTTAGCCGTCTTTAGAGTGAGGCGCAGCCATTTCCCTTGACAAGACGAAGCTGCGGATGCTCGCCACCGTGAAGTTCTACCCGTCGCACCTTCACCACGACAATGCGTAATGTCCCTGTATTTGATATTATTGTTTTGAACTGCGGAGTTTCCAGACATCAATAGCGACACATTCAAATTTGTTGTTCTATTAGTGTTTCGCACTGTAGATTTTTCCGCGGTTATATTCATTTCGTCATTCCATATTGTCAATTTGTTGAATATTTTCATTATATTACATCGCACTGATATTCGATCGCCTTTAAAGGTATACGTTTTTTATTTATATTTATATGTGCATAAATTTTGTACGTATAAATTTAGTTAAAATTAGAGGAAATATTAAAAAAATCACCTTCCAAAAGAAAATTGTAGGGTGGAATTTTGTGGCACTCCTTCGCTGCACTAATTACCTCGAAATCTATGCAATAACTGAAAAATTAAAAATATATGTGATTTTGTATTAAAATTCTTATAAAAATAGAGTTCATTTCAACAAGTTATTGGAAATTGTATTGCAACGTTAATTCATCCGTTTAAATTGGGTTCTAAAAAATTAAATTACATAAGTACAGACTTTAAATTTACCAGCGAATTTCTTTTTAAGTTCCCCATTATGTAAAAAAATAAACTTTTTTCACTCAAATAAAACACTATTTATACATTAAACACTTACAAAAAAAAATAACGTAAAATGTAAAGGAAAATAAAAAAGTTTCATTTATGTTCATCCACAAGTAAACTGCGACAATTAAATTTCATAAATAGAAGTTTCGAGTTTCCAGCTAATTTCTTTTTAAAAGCTTCAATAGCCCATGCACTCAAATAAAACACTTTTATTCACATGAAACCACTTTTTAAACACAAATGGTTAAGGAAAAGCAAAAAATAACACATTCATTCTCATCGTCAAGGAAACGGAAATCTTTAAAATCCATTATCTGTTTCTATATAAACTAGACATGCACATAAGATGTTTTTATGCCTCTACAGTCAATTGTATGCATTGAAATAAATAATTAATTTTTCATTTACAAACTGCCTAATTGTCGTTTCTTTTTTAACGTCAACTAAACTATTATTTAATCTCTGAATTATACACATATGTATATGTACATGCCCAGTTATGTACATAAATATGTACTTATATATACATATGTATATGAATAAAACGTAAAAAAAGTGTTAAATTTTTCTCTGTGCATTTTTTTATTGTATAGAGATTGCTACAGGGATTGTTTGAAGAAAAATCTCTGAAGTCTGGTCGTTTGTACAATATACATATATATTGTCCACACTGTCGTTTTTCCAAAAAAAAAAAAAGAAATAAAAATAAAAAATTCATTTTAATCTTTGATATCTATTTGGTTTTCTTGTGCAAAGGAAATTCCACAATTAATAAATTAATAAAAAAAAACTTAAAAAATTCAAGCAAGTTGAAATGAATATATACTTATCATAAGTATGATAAAATGTTCAGTAAGATTAGGCATCAGTTTGTAAATTTTTATACTCTTGCAAAATGTTGCCATAAAATATTATAGTTTTATCAAAATGATCAGGAAGACTAAACGAGTTGAATTTCCCCCGTGCGTCTCCGTCCATCTGTGCAAGCGATAACTTGAGCAAAAATTAATATATATTTAGATAAAACTAGGTACACGTGTTCCTTGGTACCATAAGAAGTTTGATATTGCAGATGGGCGTATTCGGATGCATTTGGCGTATTCGTATTCGGATATACCTATAAAGTATGCTGTATGTAAATAACCTATAAAGTGCTATAACTAAGCAACAAATTAAGATTCAAAACTGTAATTTGGTACAAGGCGTCAAAGTAGGGAGCCATCTGAAGATGGTACGGAAAGTTATAAGAAGCGGTATAAAAATTGGACAATGGGAGTTCCACTCACTTTTATGAAAATCCTATACCTCGGGAACTACTAGACCAATTTCAACTAAATTCAGGACATAACATCAAGTTCTTTACTTGTTAAACTTGTGAACAGTATCAAATCAAGTTCACACAATGCCTATGTGTGTCTTTACGCAAATACACTTTAAATTTCTAATTTCAGGTTACGTCAGTTTTTATCCATTATAATTACGTATTAGTTAAGTCGTAGTATAATTATTCCGTTCGATTGATGAAAGAACGAAAATGTCTATTTATATAAAATCCTCATATACGTGGTGTGTTCAAAAAATAACGGTAAAATGTTCTTCCATTTTAATGGCATAGTACATTATGAATTCTTCCATCAAGGTCAAACGGTAAATAAGGAGTAGTACCTACAAGTTCAATGCCGTTTGCATGAAGCAATCCGAAAAAACGCACGGATTTGTGGAAAAACAATTCATGGCTTTTGCTCACATCTGATCAATTCTGCTCATACGTCGTTGCTTGTTCGGGAATTCTTGGCCAAAAACAATACTGTAATGATATCCAAGCCTTCATATTCACCAGACATGGCTCAGTGTGACTTTTTCCTATTTCCAAAAATAAAGAGAACCTTAAAGGGCCGTTTTACAAGTATAGTTAGTATAAGCATAAGTATAGCTACCAGTATAATATATATATTTTACAAGTATAAGTATAGCTATCCCATAAATTGAGTTTGAGAAGTGAGTCGACGATTGGAAGAAGCGCTGGCATAAATGCATAATATTAAATGGAGACTATTTTGAAAGCGACATTAATTTAGACGAATGAATAAATTTTTTTTTTTTCAAAAAACGCAAATTCCCGTTATTTTTTGAACACACAACATACAGTCAGATATCGTACTCCGGGATCTTTATTTTTTCACAGCCCTTTTTATAGAACTTAATATAATTTTTCGGAAACTGAAGTAATATTCACACTTCAAATTAATTGTCATAAGTCTGAATAAGCTTTACATACATTATATAAATACAATGAGAAAATATCTGGTTTACTTATAAATATTTTTTTTGCGTGTATCGAAAAGCTCTCTGAATTCGAAAAAGATATTTATATGAAATTGAATCCAAGAGACCACATTGCAAGAATGAACATACTGACATTCGACCTACAAGTAAGAGTTGAGCTCGTTTTGAGCGATCAGTTGTGATTTGAGCGTGGCTCGGGAAAGAACATCAGAACAAATATAGCAAGAGCGTGTACTGAAGTAAACCTACGAGAACGCGCGTACTTTGTTTAACTTATAAATATTTAATAAAAACGATATACAAGTATTCACGTCATGTATCTACATATTCATATGTATAAATGAGCAAAAGTGAATATAAAAACGATTTATAAAAGTTTAATTTATTTAAAATGCCAGTTAAGCAAAAATTAATATGGAAGACTTTGAGTTATAGCTTAATCAGTTTTAGAAGAATGTGAAAAATGTATAGTAATTCAAAATCAGAACACAAAAAGTTGGCAATATTATGACAATAAGTACATTAAATATTGAATTGAATTAAAATTAAAAGCTGATTTACCTATAACAAATTTACTTTGTGCAAACTAAAACTGTGGTATAAAATCGATCTAATGAAACTCAAATCAAAAAAATAAGTTTATTTATCCGTACATGTGCATACCCTCAAAGAAAAATCTAAATAAATATATATCTACTCACATATCGTACACGAATTAATAAAAATTAATTGATGACACAAAAAATTTTTTGAATAAAAGATACACTCCGCGGCTCAAGTTGACTTCAAGAAAACGATTAACGCGCTAGAATATGCCGAAAATTTCAAGATTTCTGGAGAAAAAACTAGCTTTCGGAATGTTTTTTGAATGTGTTTGTGAATAAGGTGACACCTATAAAAGCTACGACCGTTTCTTGTATTAAAAATTAAATACTCTGAATAACCAAACATGCGGGAGTAGGGGCTCGCCACTGCATGTATATGTGCATATGTAGAACACGGTACAAGAACAATTAAGAATGAGTATTCATGTTGATGTGTGGACGCAACTACGTACTACTTGCCACATATCCTGCAAATGTGCGAATAAAAATTTTGACGGAATTTCATTAACATCAAAAATGAATTCAATTCACTGGCTGATAATACTGCTATTGTTGTTTAGTTGCGATATGTGCAAATCAAACGAATATCCAGTGACAAGCAAAGCAGTAACTGCAACTGGCAGCACAAACAGTGATGAGCAAGTAACGAATGATACTACACATCTGTTCGATGCAAATATTGGACAGAAAATAGGTTCTGTATCTCAATATTCCGCCACTCAAAGGGGAGAGATCTTTGGTACAACACATGGTACAATTATAAATGCAACAGACGAGTGTATGAAACACTGCAAACTGGAGGTAAGTTGATGGTAAAAAAAAATCAATAAGAAAAAAACACACTCTGAGAATCACTATTGGAACTATGACACTATACGAATTTTCAAATGCAAAGGCATGCAACGTAGAGATATGCAATTAGTCTCTAAATAAATTATAACTGCCTGCTGTATTTAAACAAACGTAGTTATACGGTACAAGCTTACTGTAATTATAATGAACTCATACATATATCCAATAATGTGTATGCATCTTAAAACTTTTTAAGAGAATTGTTTTAATAGATGATTGAGCAAATAAATTTCAAATTTGATGATTTCTCGGTATCCAAAAGCACGGCATTTGTTTATAGAGAGTAGCGCAATATAAATATTTTTTTTTTAGTTTTCACCTTTGCACTACTCTCTTACCATTAAGTAAAAACTAGTTGGGTTGAAAATGCATTTTTTCCAAAACTAATTCTTAAATTGCCACTTCTACAGTGACACAATTAGCTGACAAATTTTTACATATGTATATATGTAGATACTAAATATTTACTTTAATTAACATCTAATTAGTAGTATCTAAACTAAGATCAACCAATTTCATGTATCGTGTCATACACTGCTTGCTCACGTGTTTGAATTTGTCTTTAAGACAGTGAATTTTTTATATACATATGTGTAGCTTATGTATTTTTCGTCAATTAAAACAGACAATTCGCACAGAAACATAAGCTCATACGTGCGTATATGTAAACATATATATACAGTACCAGTATTGTTAGTGCCGCTTACCATACTTTGCACGATTTCTACGAGAACAGATTGCTTATGCTAGAAATGTGGAACACATCTTCATTGGACAGTCGTTAAATAATATGATTTATATAAACGAATGCTAACATTTAATATCTGCTATATCATCAAATACAATTGCATGTGTATGACTGTAGTTGAATGCGCACATTCCTACAACAATGGCCAAGCGATTAGACCCCGTCATACAAATGTATGTAAGTAATCTCAGAAAAATGAATCGCAACAGCATTTGTGGTCAACGGTGAAGACTAGTTAGAAGGTTAGGTATGTTCGAACATCTAGTATTCATTCTATCATTATTATAGTAATAATACATATGTACGTAATTCAACCACAATTCCTGGTAAGCAATTGATGTTTCGAAAATTAGTATAAACGAATGTAGGTAACAAATTAATGCATATTGATCATTTAGGAAAATATTTGGAGAATATCTTGAAAAATAATAAAATAATTTTCGTTCATTAAGATTAATTTTTCCATTATTAAGCCAAAAGTACAAATTATAACATGTGCGTGCATGTTTAGGTACTTCTCCCAATTTGTTGACATATCATTTGAAAACCTCTTTTGTGAACTTTTTCCCTTCTAATTACATTATTACTATCATATGCAACGCAGATGCACCTAATCATTTTTATTACATAGTGTTTCTTATATGTCTTAAAATTCATATTAAATATGTTGCAATTTTAATCCAACTTGCCCAACATGTTTATAATTAGAAAGTTTTGGTACTGATAGTTGATAAGACTTAAAACGTTATATTTATTTATTTACTATATTTATTCGTGCCTAAGTACATTATTTTTAATTCAGATCAAATTTTAGTAAATTTATCTTAACTAATTTTATTTATATTATTAATTTTATTTATTTATAATTTAATCATCATAAAATATTTGTTTATCTTAAGTATTGTTATTATAATTCCAGTTTCGTAAATAAACATTATGACAGTATGTTATAAATGATTTTTCTTATACGAACGAAACCGATTATTTGAAATATATTTTTTTAAGGCAGCTAATTATTTGAATGAATACGGATTGGATTGTGGTGCAAAAAACGGCAGTTCCGCATGCTTCAAGAAACGAGTAAGTAAAAATGTTAACTAATAACAACACAAGATTAAAGCTTTTAAAACCTTACACATTTTTGCGTATATTTTATAACTGAATAAATACTCTCTGATCCCTTTTCCATATTTGTCTGCAAACGATACCGCTATGTTTTCAAGTCTCCGATTACATTTTCGACGTTAAAAGTATATAAATATAAATGTGTATCATATGTATCATTGCTAATGATTGATTTGAAGACGATATACATAAATGTGAATGATTATTAGTTATTTTTTCATTTAAAGGGCTTTATAAGTAGGAAAAGAATATAGGGGAATATACTTAAAAACTAATCGAATATATGAATGCAGTCAAATACCACCAAGGAAAAATTACAAAGAACAAAATAAGATAAGTTAAGAACAATGGAGCTGAACAGAGACATTGTTTTATACATCGTTTCACAAAAAAAATATTTTTTCAAATAAAATTAAGTAAAGTGATTTCATGTGTATTTCAAAGTAAGTTTACTTAAGGGAGAATATAAATTTAAGCACACAATTTAAGTGGACCAGTACTAAACAAATTCAATCAGATTATATTTCTAGTGACAAGCAAATAAGGAAGGACTTAGTTCATTTTATACTCTCGAAGTTTATGAGACTCAAAGGCGATAAAACATTTTCAGGTGTTGACTTTTATATTATTTTATATTAAAATATTTTGGAAATGTTGATATTTTCGGTATAAAGCGAACCAGAGGCAATGATCGCCTCATATTCGGAATAGGGGGACTTAAAAATTTTAGCGCGATTTCGACCATTTTTAGATGAGTGATGATATTCCTTGAATGTACTATTTGTGCTAAGTTTTATTCCGATATTTTCATTGGTGCTTGATTTATTTTACGTAAATTGAAAAAATCAGCTGGAACTTAAAATTGTATAATAAGGGAAGTAGACGCGGTTGTAGTCTGATATCGCCCATTTTCACACTGTAATATAAGGATGATAGGATAATATTACGCACTGAATTTGGTTGAAATTGGTGTAGTGGTTCCTGAGATGTAGGTTTTCGCCTAAAAGAGGGTGCTGTCACACCTATAGTTAAATTTTTACACCGATTTCTATGCAGCCCTTCCTTACCATATTAACTGTACAATTTAATGATTCGGGCGTTTTTCTTTGGTGGGTTATCGCACTTTCAGAAGTTTTAAGCGCAGCTGTTAGACTGGGTTTATATACGGAAACTTTTGTTGCTGATTATCAGGAAATTTCTCTCTTGGTGTTGTCCATTGCATTCACACGGGCGACTCGAGCTGCTGGGCAATTTGCTACATTCCCTTTCACACCATATTATTAAATTCTTCCGCACTTCATTTCGGGGTACACAAAAATATTTTTCATTAGCTAATTTTTATCATTACTCATAATTTTCTAATATATTGTGCATATTTGTATACATGTTTGTATATTACATATAAAATTACTGGTTATAAAATTCAAATTTCTGAACATATTGTAAATAGCCATTGGAAACCGAGCGCCACTGTCATTATTCAAAGGATTGCAAAATGAAAAGGAATGTCGAGCTACGTAACATCGAACTGTTACGGACAAAAACACAAAACGTGTTGTGGTGTCCTTCGTCTTTTCTTGTCGCCCTCTCGCTTACAAACTGCAAGTTTGAGCAACAAAAGTATTCGTGTATGAACGCGGTCTTATATGGGGATGGGCGTGATTATTATCCCGTTGCAGCCATTTTCACACTGTATGAGGATGTGCTAGAAAGACTTATTCTCAGCAAGTTTGATTGATATAACTTTGGTAGTTTTTAAGATTTGTGCATTAGGATCATGCTAGCTTTTTACAATAAAAAAATTTAAAATACAAATGCCCCTCTCTACTGTGATGCCATGTATCAAATTACAGTTTTGCATCTAAATTTTTGGCTTGGTTATAGCCTCTTTCAGTTTTTTGATTAACGGCATTCTGTGGGAGTGGCAATGATCCGATTCCGCCCATCTACAATACCAACCTTGTCAGAGTGCCAAAGAATACATGTACAAAGTTTCATCGAGATATCTTAATTTTTGCTCAAGTTATCGCTTGCTAGGACAGACTGAAGTTTCGTCATCTTGATTATTTCGATATATATAACTTTATATCTATCTCGATTAGTTTTAGGTGTTACAAACAACGGTTACGTAAACAAAAATGTTATAGTCCGTGGCAACATATTACGAGAGTATAAAAAATGTCGCTGCCAATTCGCAATGATTAAAGCACTTTGTACGAGTAATTATGTAACGGTATTATATATAAATATAAATAATTATTTTGGCAAGTGTAAATAAAATCTCACTTGAAAAAATGAATTTCAAGCATATTGCCACAAATCAACATCCTCATCTTCCTCCTTTATATGCTTGACCTGTAAGCGTTTGCTTGCACACAGGTGCGAGCTTGTATGACTTGTACATACTTGAAAATATGTTATGTAGTATCCACGGTATTACGTATATTTAAATATAATGAGAATGGCTGATTTTTACAGTGCACTAAAGGATGTGAACAATGGATGGAAGCGTTAACAAACTCTGAAAGCTGCCAGGAAATATGTGTAAGTGTACATATATATATATTATATGTATTTAGTCTTCAACATCGCATATAAAATTTATCGGGCTTCGGATATTAATTCCCACACTTACCTTTTTACTTCATATTAGGTTTCAACGCAACTACATAGCCTTGATTTACCATGCACGTTTGCATGCGAGATGAGTCAAAGGCGATACTGGGATCAACAAAAGGAAATGGTAGAACCAAGAATAAAACTTGAAATACCTTATATAAAAATATCACATAACACAGAGGATTTAACGTTGATTTGGAATATTTTGTTGCCTGATTTTTCTTTGGCAAGCAATAAGTTTAGTATACATATACAATACCAATATATTAAAGAAAACATATCCGCGCGGCAAACTTGGGAAAATCTTGAAATTTTGGATTGCAACCGACGTTTCGCGTGCGAAATATTTAATGAACTGATTCCTTTTGCTGTATATAAGGTAGGCATAAACTTAGAAATGTTACAAACTCTATTGAAAGTTTTTCCGCTCCAGTTCCGTTACAAATTGAAATTTGGGAAAAATACGAATCAAATTTTATATTCACCACCAACAAAGCCATTTAGAACCAAAGCTAAAGGTGCTCCACTTTCGAAACCATTGTTGAAACAAGCAATTGCTTTAGATCACAATCATATCAGTATCATTTGGAAACCAGGTATTTTTACTTGTGGGCCCTTAAAAGGATATGTGTTAACTTTGGAAAACACAAATTCATCACAAAAGCAGGTATTTAAAAGAACAACTTACAAATGGTTAATTATAAAACTGCTACTCTCATTGCAAAAAGATATTGCCGCACAGCAGAGAAAATTTTGTTTTTTCTCATTTGCTACCAGCTACTAAATACTCTGTAAAACTATCCATGTTAAATTCAGAGGGGGAAGGTAGTTTTGTTGAAACATTTGTTCAAACAAAAATTGCGCCTCAAAATGGAAATTCGGAGAACATTGACCTAGTGCTTTTAGCTGGAGAATATAGCATTAGAATTAAAAGTTTAGAATCTTTAACAGACTCTGAACTTGTTTTCGAATGTGAAAATCTCATAATAGATTATGCGCTTTACTCATCTCTTGGAGAGTACATTGTTTATATCATAGATTCCTCGGGAAGTATTATGAGGTATGTATATAAATTTTTAAATTAGGAATTTATTGCTTGCTGCATATTCGAAACCAATTGTATTTGTAGAGTTCCTTGGTATGATGAAAAACCAAGTGGGGTGATTCCCACTTTAGACAAATTGACTGAATTTAAACCGAAGAAAATTAGGGTGGATTGGTTAAATAAAATGCTTTTCATAGCGGTCCATGTAAGTTTAAAGCAAATTTCCTTCTTGATAACTATGAGTTGAATACTACTACTCTACTCCATTTCAGACGCCTATTGCTGAGTGGGCAATTATTTCTACGGATTTAGATGGAAATTTTCATAGTTTTATAATCAGAAATGTAACTAAGCCAATCGATCACATAGAAGTAGATCCCATAAATGGTTGGTTATTTTGGGTCAATAACGGCAGCCTTATTCGAACAAATCTTGCTAATAATTACTCAAGAATCATAATTAAGAGGAATGTTGGTATCTTTTCAAACAATTATCAAAGGAGTTTAATAATATTTTATAACACAAGTGATCACGAATTATATGAAAGCACTTTTGATGGGGAATATATACAAAATCTTCGTTTGAAATTATCTACTAGCATGCCTCAAATTCAAGGTTTTTGGTACAATGGGATTCATCTTCTGGCTACAAATGGTACACACCTATTGAAGAAGAACTACAATGCAAATGAGTATGATATTACGATTGTGAAAGAGTTAGAATGGTGTTGGAGTGTTTCGCCATTGACACGACAAAAAAAATTTATACAAGCACACCCAATGCTAGAGAAAAGTCCGGAAAATTTGAGGGCTTTTGTCACTTCAAAGATAGCGAAAATTGTTTGGAATGAACCGAAGCTAACTGAATACCAGACCGACTATGCCTGGCACAAGTGGGATTATGAGCTTGAAATAATGGACTTGGCAAGTAATAGCGCTTTTAATATACGCAATATAAAGACAAACTATTTCAATATGGAAAAATTGCAACCGAACAATGTGTATAAGTTCCGTGTACGTGTAGCTCTTGGTGATACAATGGGCTTGTGGTCAGGAGCATTATTGACACGTACTTGGCCCTTTGGGGAGTATACATTTTTAGCGGCAAACCTGAATGGTATATATGAAATTAATGAAACTGGTGAGCATGTAGAGCAGGTCGGTCAAATAGACAACGTAAAAGATTTTGTGCAGTTGAATGCAACAATATACTACATTACTGAGGACAATCGCTTGCAATGTGCGAACATCATAAATCCTGAGATAAATTGCTCATTTACAGCGGCAAATGCGATTAGCTTTTCATATGAGTGGCGAGGTGGGAAGATGTATTGGGTAGATTCACTGGGAAATTGTGTGAAGAGAGCGAACTTGGATGGTAGTCAACAAGAGATGCTACCCATATTCCACGCTCAGTACATTGCTGTAGATTCACATAATGGCCACATTTACTACTCAACAAGAACGAGTTTAGTGAGACGATTTTTGGGTGACACCCTTAACACGGATGAATATGAATATTACCGTACTAACCCAAATGAAGATGAAATAGGTGGATTTACCTTGGATTTCATAGCGAAACGACTGTTTTGGATTGTTCGAAAAGGCGATGGTGACATTCAGTTATTCCGAGTTAGTATTGACATGTTTGTGGATGATTTGCAATACAATATTATAGAGAGAGACATTCAAATGGGTTCCTTAAAATTTTTACATGAAATTAACAGTCTTATTTGGTTGGCATCAAATTCAAATACAATTATTTTCGCAAGAACAGACAATTCAACAAATGAAATGCAAATTCAATTTTCTCGGCTAAGCGAAATAAATTGCATTCATTTGAAATCAAGTTATATACCTTCTATTGATTTGTCAGTCACTCCTGAAGCTGTTGACATCAAAAGTATTCGTATTAATCAAGCCTATACCAATGAATGGGTTATTAAATGGCATCCAGTTAATACTTCGGAAAATTATGCAATATTCTACAACATTATTTTACAATTTAATAATTCTAAATATCAAGCAGATGTAATTTATAGGACTAACGAATCGTTCGTAACGATAGGTAAAACTCATACATTGGAGCCACGTTTTAATATTTCTATAACGCCATTAACTTATTGGAGCTTTGGTCCAACCACACTTCTGCCACTTTTTATTCCAAGTACTAGTATATCCCCACCGAAGCGAATGAGAATTTTTATTCAACACTTTAATGACCCACTTGAGGCTGATAACAATATTACCGCAATTGTTCGTTGGGAATCTCCGGAAAATGAAAAAAACTCTTCAAAAATAGGATATAAAATATATTGCTGGCTTCAAGGGAAGCTGCACGCTGAAAGAATATATAATTCGAGTAATGAAGGATTCTTTGAAATATCAATTGATGGTCTGTATATTGGACAGTCTTATGTTTTCCAAGTGCAAGCTTTTATACCGGGAATTGAAAAACAAGGGCAGAACAGTACACTTCAACTTCACATTAACCCAGAAGTTCAATCCAAACCTACCTTTATATATACTACAAGTGAATTTATTGCAGAATACGATTTGGATTTGAACATGAATAAAATATTAATACAAACTAGCAGTCAAGTGGAGCATTTAGCAGTTATGTCAAACGAAAGGCGTATTTTGTGGGTAAACGAAAATGTAGAGCTTATTTCGGTTACAGCTGATTTAAAGCCAATCAAATTAGCCAGAATGCGAGCTGAAGTGCTGTGTTTGACAGTCGACTGGATTCAACGGATTGTATATTGGGCTGAATTGGATACAGATGATAAATCCAGTGTCTCCATATATGAACTTGATTTGTGTCAGTTCGAAGGAAAAGTAATGACACCACATAAATTACTTACTCTTGACAAAGGGAAGAATGTGAGAGACCTCACCATAATGCCATTTTTGAATATTCTTCTTTGGCTTGAACGTGACACGGCGGAAACTAATATTTCTACTCTTGTTGGTCGACTTTTGAGTAATTCCTCTTTCATAGATTTTGAAACCACATACTTTCACAAAATGTTTGTGTCATCATCAGTGTCAGTTAGCCTGGTAGATAAGGACGGAAATATTTGTATTTATGATATTTTAAAGGGTCAATGTAGGTCACAAATTCAATCAATTCTACCCAACCCAGAGAAAATAGTTCAAATAGACCGTGATAACAATTATATATATCTATTGGAAAATGAAGAAGTATATTCATATGGCGTACAAAAACAAAATTTTGAGTATCAAGTAAATATTAAAAACATAAACAATTTTAAGGCGTATAACTATCAACATTTTCCAGAGCGCAGGTGCCTTTTGCCGGAACATGCTATGTTATTAAAAAATAAGAATTTGTTAAACCCTAAAATAATTTATGTGGGTGAAAATTATTTGACAGTGACTTTTCCAAATCTATATGAAGTTGCGAAATGTAAAGTAAAAGTTCCAGGGATGAAACATACTTTATGGATTACAGATAATGACAAAATGTCGCGAAGCCATGTAACATTAGATAACACTCTAAACGTAACAAATATTCAACCTTTTACTAATTACACGATACAATTGTCTACATCCTCTTATTATCAAAGAAAACTAAAATTAGATGAATGGTATTCTGATGTTATGACAGTACTCACAGACGTAGGTACACCTTCTATACCTCTTAATTTCACGGCATATGCTTTAAATCCCACTCAAATTTATGTTATGTGGAATCCTCCGGAGCGACTTAATTGTGGAAAAGTATGGTATGAACTACATTGGCAAGAAATGATCTCTCGTGAAGAGGCACACAAAAGAATTAACAGTCTAAACTATTTACTTACGAATTTTGAATCTTCTCGAGAGTATGAACTTTGGTTGAAAGTTTTTTCCACCAATACCAAATTCAACATTACATCTACGGTCATAGTGAAGACATTTGACACTCCTTCTCGACTTTGGCTAGTGAAAAAATCCGCTCATAACTTGACTTTAAGTTGGGTTACTTCGGATAACGTTACCAGGTCGGTTCTAGCATGCCAAGAAGTAAATGCCAACAATGAGTTCAGTATTGATATTACAGAAGATTCTTCTTCAATACTTGTGCCAAATTTAGTTCCTAAAACGAAATATCAGTTTTTTCTTGAAATATTTTATGGATCTCTCGTAGATCCTTATATATGGCCAGAGGTACCTAATGAACACTTCATTTATGAAACCTTGGGTGCATCTCCTGGACGACCAGGTCAACCGCAGATTGAACATACGATAAGTGACGTCTTTAGAATATTTTGGGACGCAGCTCCAAATAATGGGGAGTTTATAGCAGAATATTCCTTGGAGGCGTTACAAGCTCGTAAAACCAAACGTATAAGAAGAAGTCAAATGACAAACCTGAACTACATGAATAAATCAGTAGACAGTTACAGTCAAATTCTTTGGGCCGAAGAACCAAGTCCAATTGAAGATAAATGGATAGTTGCATGTAGTACAACCGAGTTAAATTGCATTATACGAGAGATTTATATACAGAGGCTTTTGATGTTCCGAGTGCGCGCAAGAAACGAATTATATGGTTGGGGTCCATATAGCTTGGATAGTGAACGAATTTCAGAACCTTTTGTATCACCAGAAAAAAGGGATTCATTGGTATTAGCTATCATAACTCCGGCCGCTATTGTTTCTACATTTGTACTTATTTTATTTCTATTACGTACATGTAAGTTTACAGTTATAATTTTTATACTCTCGCAATATGTCGCTACAGAGCATATTAGTTTTGTTCACCTAACGGTTGTTTGTAACACCTAGAACTAATCGAGTTAGATATAGAAATATATATATATAAATGATCAGGATGAAAAGGCGAGTTGAAATCCGAGTGACTGGCGGTTCGTCCGTCCGTCCGTGCAAGCGATAACTTGAGTAAAATGAAGATATTTTGATGAAACTTGGTACATGTGTTCTTTGTCACCGTAAGACGGTTAGTATTGCAGATGAGCACAATCGGAAGCCTGGCACGCCCACAAAATTCAGTAAACTAACTTATAATCGTCTCATTTACTATAGAGAATCCTAGTAGGGTGGGGCATCTGCGGGAAAATTTTTTTGTAAAAGTGGGCATGGCCCCGCCCCCAATAGGTTTAATATATATATCTCGGAAACCGTTTGAGCTATATCAATAAAACAAGGGACCCCAACTAAGTTTTTCTGGTATCTCCTCATACACTGAGAAAATAAGTCAAATCGGATAATAACCACGGCCACTTCCCATGCAAAAGTTATGTTGAAAACTACTAAAACTGTATTAATTCGCTGAAGGAACACGTCAGAAACATTAAATCTTGCAGCAAATATGATACGGAAGGGTTGCATAGGAATCTGTGTAAAGGTTTGGGATAGGCGTGGCACCGCCCATTTTCAGGAGAAATCCCATATCTCTAGAACGCTTTAACCGATTTCAACAAAAGTTGGTGTGTGACGGTTATGTGTGCGTGTTGATTATGTCACATTGGGAAAATGGACCAAATCGGATAAAAGCTACGCCTACTTCTTATATAACCCAATTTTAAATTTCATCTGATAATTTCACTTTAAAGTAGATAAATCGAGAATCAACCAAGATATGGGAATAAAGCTTTTCACGAATAGTACGTTCAAGACATGCCATCTCAAGCGTGAAAATAGTTGAAATCGGATTATAACTTTTCATGCCAGCAAATACCCAATATAAGGACCTCAGTGCCTCTATCTGACTTTTTACCGATAATATCGGTAAATCTATAAGATATTGTAATGAAATTGGAGGATTATCTTTCCATGATAATAGGGTTACCTGGTGTCAAAAATGGGAAAAATCGGGTAAATACTTCCCCTAGTCCCCATATACCTAATACGGATTTTCAACCTTCCGGTAGACTTTATATCATAAATAACAGCAAATATGTAAAATGTGAGGAGGATTATCTTTCCATGATAATAATGTGTTTTTGTGTCAAAAATGGGAAAAATCGGGTAAACATTTCCCCTAGCCCCCATAAACCTAATATACGGATTTTCAACCTTCCTGTGGACTTTATACCATATATAACGGTCAATATATGAGTTATCTCTTTGAAATTCAGAGAGCGTCTCTTTCCAATAACAGTGTGTCCATTTGCTTAAAATGGATAGAATCGGATAAGCACTTCCCCTAGCCCCCATGTACCTAATACAAGGATTTACAAAATCCGGGTAGACTTTATACCATATATTTCGGTCAATATGTAAGATATTTTAGCAAAATTAAGTGAACGTGTAATATTAGATATACCATAGTTTACTGCCGAAAATATGTGAAATCGGTCAACGAATTATCCCAGCTCCCATATACTGCATATAATGATTTTCGCTATTCTAGCAGACTTTATGCCGAATATGTCGGTCACTGGGTGAGTTACCTTCACAGAATTGCGTGAAAGCATGTTCCCTAATATACTTGAAAAATGAAAAGAGTAAATGCGATCAGTGCAGATCTTCCTCTATCCCAAAAATACCCGATATAAGAATTCCAAACTTTCCATCTGACTTTAAACCGTTTATGTTGGTCAATATGTGTGATATTTATGATTAATGAAATTAAGGGGATATGTTTTCTTAAACACAATGTGATTTCGTGCTAAATATGAAAGAAATCGGCCTAGATCATGGTCTAAGCCGCTTATTTCTAATATAATGATTCCCTTTTCTCTGGTTTACTTTTTCCTCATGTATTTAATATTTTCAATTAAGCCACTTTGGTTGAGTTTATTTCGCATTTATCACTTTTGAGTTAATTTGGTAGATTTTAATATAAATATCTGTGACACGAAGCAAAATATAGCAATGAAATTACATGAGTCTGTGACCTGTAATATACGCAAATAAGATACCAAATATGATTGCAATCCATTGACAATTTCTTCGAATAATGGATGTTGAATTCTTCCGCAACATTTGTTAATATAAAGTTATGCCGGCACCTGAAAACATTTCCCCGCCTCTGATCCTTGCACATTGCGAGAGTATAAAATGTTCGGTCACATCCGAACTTAATCCTTCCTTACTTGTACTAACTACAATTTCATTAACTTTTACATATTTAGTACAAGTTAGACGGCAAAAAGCTAAAAAATTGCTTGAAAAAAGCCGTCCAAGTATATGGAGCAATATCTCTACACTGCAGCATCAGCAACTTATGTCATCACGTAATAGAGCATTTTCTACCACAAGCCATTCGACATTGTATACTGGTGGTCCTCTTAGTGATGCCGACATTGCTCTTTTGCCTCAGATCAATTGGAGTCAAATAACAATATTGAATTTTTTGGGAAGCGGTGCATTTGGTGAAGTATATGAAGGATTAATAAAACATGAAAATAGTGATCAACAGGAAAAAGTTGCTATTAAAGTAAGTATTGAAAATGATTGTATGTAAGTAAAAAGAAAATAAGATTGTTTAAATTTATTTATTCAGAGCCTCCGAAAAGGTGCCAGTGAATTTGCTGAACTTCTGCAGGAAGCTCAATTAATGAGCAACTTCAAACACGATAATATTGTCCAACTTATAGGTGTTTGCTTTGACACTGAGTCTATTTCTATAATAATGGAGCATATGGAAGAGGGCGACTTGCTGACTTATTTACGCAACTCAAGGCCAAACTCTAAGGTATCTACATATAATATTGTATACCCATCAAACTGAAACTACAATCTACACAAACTATCTTTATAGAGGCCCGTAGCTTCTCTGAAACTCTTAGACCTAACATCGATGTGTATTGACGTATGTAAAGGTTGTAATTATCTAGAAGATATGCATTTTGTACATCGCGATCTCGCTTGTCGCAACTGTTTGGTATCTTCCAATGATCGAAATAAACGTATGGTGAAAATTGGTGACTTTGGATTAGCTCGTGACATATATAAGAGCGACTATTATCGTAAAGAAGGTGAAGGCCTTTTGCCAGTTCGATGGATGTCTCCAGAAAGTCTAGTCGATGGTATTTTCACAACACATTCTGATGTGTGGGCTTTTGCCGTTCTATGTTGGGAGATATTTACTTTGGGGCAGCAGCCTTATGCTGCGAGAAATAACTATGAAGTCCTAAATTATGTAAAGGACGGAGGAAGACTAGAGAAGCCTGAAATTTGTCCCACTGAACTGTAAGACTTAACGTAACGAATGCGTACAACTATTATACAAATTCGATTATTTATTTAAATATTCACAGGTTTACTTTGTTGTTACAATGTTGGAGTAGACAGCCGGAAGATCGTCCATCGTTTGGGAAATGTGTTGTTGAACTATTTAGAATTAAAACAGAGTTAAGACGAGTTAATTTAGGCTTTACAAATGATAGCTCTGAATATCCGTTATACGCTAATCAGGAAGAAAGTTGTTTAAGTACATTTCCAATGAGCACGGTTGCAAAAGAGAAGGCTCAGAATCTTCCAACTGACTCAGCATATAACGGAAATTTGTTAAAGAGCAATGTAAACTTGTCAGCTCAGTTGGAAACATTTGATCAAGACGTTGATATAGAAACGATCTCTGACGATTGTCAATTAATCGAAGCGGAAATAGAAGTAATTAATATTGGTATGAGCTCTCAAATTAATGAAAGTATATCAAGGTTATGAAAACCCGTCCGAAATAAACCAATTTATGATTATGAGTATTACGATTGAAAATCGATTTATTATATTATCAATAAAGAACTGACGGAAAATTATATATTATATATACGAATATGTTCATATTTTGTAAAAAAAAATATGCCGAGTAATTAATACATGTTAACATCTGAATTGTTATTCTTTTAAAGTACTCTAATACATAATTTTAAATTAAACGAATTTACATAATGGTGACCACAAGATAAACAAACGAATGAATACTCCACAAAACCAGTTTCCTTGCAAGAGTTCATAATGCGATAAAGAATTGTAAACACACACAAAGAAATTTCAAGTTTGAATTTACATCTAATAAAACCCTCTTGAGGATTATGTTTTGCCTCCAGAGTTGCACGTGTTGCTTTAAGAAACTGCTGCTTTAACTAACTTATCTGAAGGAATGAGTAACAACAGACTGCCAATCGGCAGGTATAAGCAGATTATGCTAAATTCGTAATAAGGTGTTCGGAAACACAATAATAAAACGAACATAATGCAGGAAAGTGCTAGTAAAGAGGTTTGCAAAGTTTACCTTGAATGCGGACGCCCATTTATTACTTCTTTCTCGAATTCATATATTAGATTTTGAAATGGTGGGTGAACTTTGGTTGTAAACATACCATGACTAGCTGGTGAAAATTTGGTTTATATTAACATTTTACATTTGTATTTCTGTCTGGCCTTTTTCTTGTGGCTGGGTTTTTTTTGGATTTTATTGAGTATTTTATATTGGTGTAAAAACAGCAAAAGCTGTTATTAAAATCTTAAGCAGCATAGCTACGCCTAAATTTGATGTAATTTCGAAAGGAAATAGTGTTATTTTCACTGTTTCCAAATGGTTAATGATTTTTTCGGACAAACTTTTCAATAATACATATATAAACAAGTAGGAAAGGGCTAAGTTCGGGTGTAACCGAACATTTTATACTCTCGCAATGTGCAAGGATCAGAGGCGGGGAAATGCTTTCAGGTGCTGGCATAACTTTGTATTAAAAAATGTTGCGGAAAAATTCAACATCCATTATTCGAAGAAATTGTCAATAGATTGCAATCATATTTGGTATGTTATTAGCTTATATTACAGGTCATAGACTTATGTAATTTCATTGCTATATTTTGCTTCGTGTCACAGATATTTATATTAAAATCTACCAAATTAACTCAAAAGTTACAAATGCAAAATAAACTCAACCAAAGTGGCTTAATTGAAAATATTAAATACATGAGGAAAAAGTAAACCAGAGAAAAGGGAATCATTATATTAGAAATAAGCGGCTTAGACCATGATCTAGGCCGATTTCTTTCATATTTAGCACGAAATCACATTGTGTTTAAGAAAACATATCCCCTTAATTTCATTAATCATAAATATCATACATATTGACCAACATAAACGGTTTAAAGTCAGATGGAAAGTTTGGAATCCTTATATCGGGCACTTTTGGGATAGAGGATGATCTGTACTGATCACATTAACTCTTTTCATTATTCAAGTATATTAGGGAACATGTTTTCACGCAATTCTGTGAAGGTAACTCACCCAGTGACCGACATATTCGGCATAAAGTCTGCTAGAATAGCGAAAATCATTATATGCAGTATATGGGAGCTGGGATAATTCGTTGATCGATTTCACATATTTTCGGCAGTAAACTATGGTATATCTAATATTACACGTTCACTTAATTTTGCTAAAATATCTTACATATTGACCGAAATATATGGTATAAAGTCTACCCGGATTTTGTAACTCCTTGTATTAGGTACATGGGGGCTAGGGCAGTGCTTATCCGATTCTATCCATTTTAAGCAAATGGACACACTGTTATCGGAAAGAGACGCTCTCTGAATTAGGTATATGGGGACTAGGGGAAGTATTTACCCGATTTTTCCCATTTTTGACACCAGGTCACCCTATTATCATGGAAAGATAATCCTCCAATTTCATTACAATATCTTACAGATTTACCGATATTATCGGTAAACAGTCAGACAGAGGCACTGAGGTCCTTATATTGGGTATTTGGTGGCATGCAAAGTTATAATCCGATTTCAACTATTTTTACGCTTGAGATGGTATATCTTGAACGTACTATTCGTGAAAAGCTTTATTCCCATATCTTAGTTGATTCTCGATTTATCTACTTTAAAGTGAAATTATCAGATGAAATTTAAAATTGGGTTATATAAGAAGTAGGCGTAGCTTTTATCCGATTTGGTCCCTTTTCACAATGTGACATAATCAACACGCACACATAACCTTCACACGCCAAATTTTGTTGAAATCGGTTAAAGCGTTCTAGAGATATGGGATTTCTCCTAAAAGTGGGCGGTGCCACGCCCATCCCAAACCTTTACACAAATTCCTATGCAACCCTTCCGTATCATATTTGCTGCAAGATTTAATGTTTCTGACGTGTTCCTTCAGCGAGTTAATGCAGTTTTAGTAGTTTTCAACATAACTTTTGTATGGGAGGTGGCCGTGGTTATTGTCCGATTTGACTTATTTTCTCAGTGTATGAGGAGATGCCAGAAAAACTTAGTTGGGGTTCTTTGTTTTATTGATATGGCTCAAACGGTTTCTGAGATATATGTATTAAACCTATTGGGGGCGGGGCCATGCTCACTTTTACAAAAAATTTTCCCGCAGATGCCCCACGCTACTAGGATTCTCTATAGTAAATGAGACGATTATAAGTTAGTTTACTGAATTTTAAGGGCGTGGCAGGTTTCCAATTGCGCTCATCAGCAATACCAAGCGTTTTACGGTGACAAAGAACACGTGCACCAAGTTTCATCAAAATATCTTCATTTTACTCAAGTTATCGCTTGCACGGACGGACGGACGGACAGCCAGTCATTCGGATTTCAACTCGTCTGTTCATCCTAATCATTTATATATATATATATGTCTATATCTAACTCGATTAGTTCTAGGTGTTACAAACAACCGTTAGGTGAACAAAACTAATATACTCTGTATATTAGTTATGTTATTAGTATGTTACGAGAGTATAAAAATGCACACCTTATTATCGAAGATTTGGTAGTGCCTACCGAAAAGCAATCATTATCGTTCTGGGTTATGCAAATATTAAGCTAGTTAACTTATATACAATAAGCAATTAAATTATAATTCTATTAAACAACATATACATTGGGTTATTTAAAAATAATACAAATAATTGTTAAGTATCTGATAAAAAAAAATTTTCATACCTTTTGAGATTGTTTGTTTGCCGAAGAGACTCTTTACTTGTATTTGAATTATGATTATAGACTACCAAAGATGGAAGTAGAAATGCACATTCTGAAATTAAACCAAAAGTCTTATGATCAAAACTTTTCTCTATTATTAAAATAAAGATCAAAAATATATGTACATAGCTATACGCGTTCATGTAACGATACAAAAAAATGTCTTTAAATAATTTTAAAATATTTTAATATTTTAATGACAAGTTAAAGGCATTGAAGAATGACAAGAATATTGTGTAAAAATGTCGTTCTAAATAGAATATAATATCAAGCGTAAAATCGGAAATTATTATATGAATAGCATCTTCTTAGAGATATTCAACGTATTCAGATTCCAAAATTGCAGAATATTAACAAGTGTAGTTCAATTGCCTTGATTGAATTTTATATTTCTATATACTGTAAAAATAGATGGTAATAATGCTACACTAAAAATGGGTACCAGACATCCATAGCTAATAGCTAGTTTTCGAATAGCTAGAATAGTTTCGCGCTAGTCGCCAGTAATAATAAGGATATCAGTATCATCAGTGGTTTATTAATTAAAACACTTTTTTGTTTCAATTAAATTACTTTCAATTTAGTTTTAATCAAAATAATGCCAAAGTTAATTTATGTACACTATTTAAAGGGCATAAAAAGAAAAAACTCATGCAAATTTGAGGGCATGAAAATGACTTTCTTACTTCAAAGCTCACTTTCAGACTTCTAAACCATTCTGATGTGTGCGTCCCTTTACGCATTACAAAGTGCATTATATATATTTATATGTATACATACTAAAGAGACGAATATACGCATAAATAGTCAACTGTTATGTAAAATTGCTTGCTTACCCTGCAGTGAACTAGTCTGGAATAAAAACAGTTTATGACTTAAATTTCCTGAACAAAATTGAACTATTCAGAAAAGCGGTAGACTTAAATCATTTAACTTTTTTTAAGAAAATTCGAAGGAAAAAAGAAGATAAAAATTGTTTTACAAAGTATGATACATAGATCGAACTAGTATGAAAATGGTGTTTCTCTGACCAAATTTATACAAAACATCTCGTAGGACATAAACCCAAATTGTATGAAAAAGTTTGTTGACTAGTTGGACTTTTGGTTCGTACTAGTTGTGAGGTAGTTTATAACCAGTTGAATTTATTAAAGTACTCACATATTATGAATATATTCATGAGTATAATTTGTATGTATAAATACAATTTAATTTCCAGCACTCTCGTGAGTTTGTGTGCAATTAGTTTTACCAAGGTAAGGAGCAGGAAGGCAAATAGTTGCTTTTCACTTAATTATTGCCGGCGTTAATTTTGAACATTATTTGTGAAGTGTGGCTTTTTACTCCTCAACGCGACTACTTCTACTAAATATACCAATTGTAAATGTAAAACTATATTTAAGAACACAACGTAACTTATAACTAAATTGATAGGTTTACGTAAGCAGAAATGTGCATAGATAGTTTTTTGCGTTTCATATGAAGTTTGCACTTATTCCGTCTTTTTAGTATTCATAACTTAATAACTCAGAAAAATACTCACAAAAGAATATTATTTTAAAAATAAATTTGCACCCACCTGGAAAGACTCGTTTTCCTCTCTCGCTGTGACATCGAATACCTTGACAGCTTCTCTTTTGTGTGAGAGATGGGCAATGCTTTCCGCCATTTTGGGGTGCCCGAATTATTTTACGGGTACGTAGCATGACTCCTGTACCGCAACTCTTATCGCACTCGCTCCATGGAGTCCATTCGCTCACCTGGCAGTCAACCACTACAAGAGAGAAGATTCTAGTTATTAAAACAATATTTATGTTGTAAATTTTTACATTTTATGCCCATAATTACTTGTGCACTACTTATGCACTTACATTACATTATTGTAGATATATTTAGTATATATATTGTATAAAGTACACACATATCCGTAGATTTAGTACATTTCTAGGGCAAATAAAGGACGATAAATCAGCGTTTGACACAAATAATTATTTGTTAAGTGTTATCGAAAAAACGTCAGATTTCTATATGAGCCCGGCTTCTGGTGGGTTCAAAAATAATAGACAACTGTTAGATAACACTCAATTTAAAAATACCGATTTTTTCTTGAGGTTACCAAACAAATTACAAAGCCTCAGTACAGTTAAAATATTTAGTAAATCGTTAACAAAAAAGGTTGGATTAAATATTTCAATGTTTTAATGATTTCATTGTTTGCACGATAAAAGGTCATTTATATAAAAAGTACCCTACATCTCTCTATTACTCTCTCTCTCTATAGTTGAGTAAATGTGTGCAAATCAAGCCAATCTAAAAGAACCCAAATTATCAAGGTTCACTGAAGCACTTTCTTGATAACTCTTTCAGTTTCATTTGAAATCGTTGAAGGAGAAACGTATTTAAACGCTTGTAATTTAAGTGGTATTAATAGTTGAGTATTGTATCTGCTTTTCCGAAAAGGCTCAAACTGACATAAAACCCTAGTAGGTCATCTCAGTAATAACACTTCCTAATTTCGAATGCACTCACAGCTGTTGAATTTTTTTAAAGATAAGTCTATAACCCGAAATTAATGCTATTGTTAGATCATAAAATTAATAGGTCAATGAGCGCGAACTCCTTCGAATGAATGTATAAAACTTTAATTCTCGGCGTTGCTCCACTTTGATGTTGGGAGCGTATAAAACTCGTCCTTGTTTTCACAATCTCACCCACTAGGAAATAGATATATATATATATATATATATATATCTGACATATATATATATGTCTATATATCATATATACATATATGCCATGCATATATGAAGCACAACTCTAAACAAAATATTCATATTGTACGTTTAGACAATGATCTAAAATCAGTTAATCCTTGTGAAAATTTGCTAAACTTTACTTAAAAAACTCGATCAAATATCAAGAAAAATGTAAACACAGGCAATACATGAATTTGCATATATTTAACTCTTCGCCGATTCATTCCTTATAAATAAAACATTAACTGAATAAAAGTTATTTGCACATTAGATTTGACTTGCAATATTTAAAAAATTATCTGGAAGGTGGCTAGTTACAGCTGAATGTCAAATTCTTATGTTTAATATCTCTTTATGCTGAATTAAGTTGTTAAGCGAAATTTTAATCACTTTATACAAATGCAATGTAATCCTAGTATAACTTAGCATATTTAATGTACATTTCTATTTGCATATATGTATGTGTTCTCTGTAGAAAAAGGGTTTCAGAAGGGTATTATAAACACATTTACATCCTTACTCTTAAAGGTATCAGAGATAAATGTGTTTATAATAATAATTTCATCTCTTCCATTTTAACCGATTTATCCATTCTTTATAACCAAAAATTTTATAATAAATTTACCTCCACAGTGATCCTTGAAATCGGTACAGCAGTCACCTAATTTAAGACAAGCGTGATCACAATAACATGGTTTTTCGTTGAGGTCTTCAATTATTGCATTAATTGGTGTTTTTTGAACAACACAGGAGGAGTCACGCCCATTGCAGCAAAGCTGTGCTTCGCGACATGACCCTGCTGACACTGATTGCGGTTGCAATAACAATACAGCCACAATCAATAATTCCAATAGAAGAGCTGATATGTGAAAACATCGATAGTGCATGTTTTCAGTACGGGTGGCAGACAATACAAATATGATGCAGATCGAAGGTATTGCATACTGTGGTGTACACATTTCGGTGAAATTGATTGGTTAGTTACCGTAAATAGAACCAATTATCAGTACTACTGGTTGTTGTTGGAACGACACTGAAATGTTAAAAATTAGTTAAAGCTTAAATATTATGAAAGCATATAAATTAGAAAATAATATGACGTAGTTACATGCAACATAAATATATATACATAAGTTATACCTGAAAATAATGTATACGCATGTTATAAACATTTACCGACATTGAAATTGTATATGCTTTTCAAGTTAAATCAAGAATGTAATGTAAAATTTCAGATTTTTATGAAATTGTTCATATGCTTGAACTTTTCATATTTTGTTTTGTGCTATATTTAAGCAGAAAGCAAATATATGTTAACCGGCATACTCGCGATAGTAGCAAGATAAAGATTGCAAAACAATTGCATATTTATGTATAAGTATAAGAAAATGTATATATAAGGATGGATATACATCTTATTATCTAACGGTTTATATCTTTGAATAAATAATATGCGGATTATTCTTTAATTATTCAATACTCTTAATATACTTTACACACCTTCGATGTTTCCACCCCTCAAGTGATGTGAATTTTTTATTTGCAGATTTATTTGCATTCCTTTATCTTAACATTTGCACTATTACGGCGGTCACCGAACAATCTTATTAAATAGCAAAAGGACGACTGTAACATGAATTGAACATAAATTGTTGCTCCTACACATAATGTAGCTCTCTGCTTTGTGACATGCGCTCAACACATATTCTCAGTTAGTGGAATGAAAAGATAAATCCTCCTTGTTTGTTTATCAAATAAATTTTAAAAATGTCATAATTATTTAACAAAATAACTCCTTCCATACTGGCATTCATAAATGCTAAATACAAACATAAATAAAATATAAATGAAAATAAATTGATCAAGAAAGCTAAATAGATTACAAAGTAAGAAAAAACTAAGGGATGAAAACTACCTACAATGCTGCAACCTGGAATTGAATTTTCGCTTACTCCTTGAGCTGTTTGTAATGTCCTCCTCCTGTCTACTCAAATAAGTTCCTGTGATACTCTAAAGGCACTTCTTGAAAACTAAACTTCTAATATATTTCCTTAGCAAAAAGTTCAGTGGATATAAGTTTGGAACGAAATGAACAATTAATATAACCGTATACGGATGGGAAATAAGCGGGAAACGAAAAAAAATTTTGCATCCGTATGTAACACAGAACTTTTGATTGGTAGCACTGACGAGCCTACGCATCTATGCGTAAAAGATTGTATATTTTTTCAAAGCAATCTTGTTTAGTTACGAATTAAAACTAAGGTACAAATATATTCATATGGAAAGAGGAGTCATTTATGAAATGAATATATTCATATACATGTATATGTATACATGACATATTTCAAAAAACTGGTAAACTAAAATATTTTACTGGCAACGTTCTCTACATTAATGTAAAATTTTATATTTTATATTTTATATTCTCTCTCTCATTGTTTTCGCGTTTGGTTTATTGATGTACTTGGCAACACTTCCGAGAAGCGTCAGAAAAACAACAATACAGAATTGGATTGAACCGTTTGTTTTGTGCTGTGTTATAAGATAGAGTACTGTAGCAACATAATCGTTTTATTTGTTTAAGAAATTAAATTTTATTTTAAATTAGATCAAAAACATATTCACTCGCGAAATCGGAGTCATTGAACTGTCATAATACATTATATACGAATGGAAGTACAGCATTACAAAACAGAAGGCGAAAGGTGAATAACAAAAGCGTAACGTCGCAAACAAAACATAACCTCATCATTGTGGAAAAAGCGGGTAAAGCAAACGTCAAACATTAGCATTGGTGTCAGCACCTTCCTTTGGCTTTGTTGTAGGAAGTGTACGACTATCAGATAGATAATTTGGGAATTAATAAGCGGCTGCTCAAGGAAAACTTGCGAAAATTTCACCGAAAAGGAAGCAAAGTTTTCATCATATAAGAATGGAAGTGGATGATGCCTCTGGCCCGACAAGAGATACACTATTTGAACGGGCAGAGTCTCCACGCTGGTTAGAAGAGAACGGCGGTTCTCGTACAGCCAGTCATATTGAGCAACGTAATGGTGCAAAGCCTGTTGAAAAAAGCGAAAACGTGGGGGATTCTTTTGAGGTAGAGTCACAACCCGAAGAAGATAATATGGAAATACAGTCCGATGACAAAAACGGGGATGATTCACTTTATTCAGAGTCGGCACTAAAATTAGAGGTATCTGGTACAGACGATGAAGATAGTCGGGATGGTGGCTCTGCAGAACGTCAGCAATCAATAATAAATACTCAAAATAGAGATATGAGAATTAATGCAATTAATATTTTACTTAAACGTAAACGGTACGAAATTCACAATTCAGAATCAAACGTATGTTTGTTAGGATTTGATGAGCAAAGTGGGGAACCAAAGGTTATAAAGAAAGATTTAGAATCACTAACGAAAGGTACGATTGTTGAAGGTGAAAGAAAAGAAAGTCTAACTAAAATTTCTCGAACCAACAAAAAAGTGAAACAAGTAAGTTTTCTCGATATATTTTTTAAACATAGCATTATTTTCAACAAATTTTTTTTAAAATTACTACAATCGAATACAATTGTTAATAAAAAGTATTTATTTCCATAGAATTCAAATTCTCCATTACGAACTTCACCGGGAATACAAGTATGTTCGAGAGACTTGTCACTAGTAAAGGTGTTTGAGGAAAAACAACTTAAAAAGGAAGAAAACTATTTAGAAGAGCAATCGGAGCATATAGTGGCTGATAATGAAGAAACTGAAAGCCATATAAAAAAAAATACAAACGTGGTAACAACTTCCGCAACATTAGGTGGAATAGGTGTAAGCAAAAAGCCATTGTCCGCTCAAAATGATTTCTATAAAAAACCTTTTGATTATGGTTGGAAACGCGAATTAGTCTGGCGTGCAAATATAGAATCAAGTAAAGATAAAGCTGATGTGTACTTTATATCGCCTGGTGGTAAAAAATTGCGAACAAGGAGTGATATATTGCCTTTGCTTGAGGGTGATCTAACTATAGATCATTTCAGTTTTGCGCGAGAACCTCTTGGGGTTGGGTCGGAATTCGAGACTGTGCGCAGTGCAAAGCCATCTACACGAGTTTCAGCAGCAGCCGCTACAATAGCTGCGGCACCAACACCTAATATTGGTAAACGTATTTCTAAGCCTAAAGGACCCAAAGGGGCCAGTCCGCCTCCCCAAGGGTGGACACCAACGCGAGCGCTTAAAGTGAATAATGCATTGCTCAGTGGTACTGCTTCTAGTAGGTACATCACTAATTCGACTCCAGGTACACCTCCAAGTAGTCGACATGCCAGTTCCAGCAGTGCAACAAGTCATAAAAGTAGTAAAATAAAGAAGTAAGTAAGACACTTATTTTATTGAAGTAGGACGTAGTTATTACTCGCTCTCGTTAGCAACTTTTTACGTACCTGTTGTTTTCTGTATATTATTACTTATAGTGGCATGATTTGTAAAAAAATGTGTAACAACAAAGTATTATTTTTTAGTTTTTGGTTGGATTAAGTAGCATTTGTTCAATTTAAAATATTTTACTGGCAATTTTCATCAGAAAGTTTGAATTCTGGTTTTAAGGGGACCTGTCACTACAAATGTGACTGCCGCAACATATCAGTCAAACGCAGGATCAGTAAATAATATCAAATCCATTTCAACACTTGAACCATGCACAATCAAATGTTCTAGAGCAACTGGACATGTTCCGCAACTAAAATGTGTAAAATGCCTCTGTCTATTTCATCACGAGTGTGTAGGAATAAACCGCTCAAATAGTGAATATCGTATTGCTGGAGAGGGCATATCTCAAACGAAGGGCCGTGAATATATTTGTGAGGTGACGGTTTGATATTCATACGCATGTTTCTGTGAATGTCTCATTGCTTTTGTTTTTTTTTTTATATTGTAGGCATGCACACCGGGTACAGAGATATCAACAAAAGTAGTAACACGTAAGCCATCAAACGCTCGCCCTATACGTCCTGAAAATAAGTATCCTCAAACAATTGCCGTAGTAAAAGGAAAAAAGTATGTGATGGTTGCCAAACCAATTGCTTCCACAACTGAGTGAGTGTGCGAACGTATTGTGTCCCACAAAGCAAAATTTTCAATCAGTCCCAAAATTAAAAAAAAAGACAAAAACGAGAGCGAGAGCAAGCTGCATATTCTCATAATTAAAGTTTTAAGTTTAGTTTTACATTAAATGCTGATATATTTATTTTAATTACAGACATGTCAATGATATCGAAAATGATCTGAAACAAATTAATGAGAGCATCCGAAATAATCGTAAAACATCTACAGTTTCATTAGATGCACCTACTCAAGCTCTCGGTATTTCACTCACCCAAACTACATCAGATCAATCAAACAAAGTTTTTGCTACAAACTTTTTCGCGAATGTATCTTTTGCTTATGACGCATTACTTTGCATTCTTAAGTACTTGAAAATTCATGTAAGTAGAAAAAGAACATATATTTAGGGATAATTGAACAAATCCGAATTAATATTTTTAATAATATTTCTTATAGGAACGTCCACGTGCAGCTTCAGTGTGTAAACTGTGGAATCTGGCTGCAAAGGATACATCTTTATGGCAAACAGTTCGCATGAAAAACTCCAGAGTTAGCAGTTGGGCGGGTTTTGCTGCTGCATTACGTCGAGGCGAAACAAGGCATTTGGATCTTAGAAAAATGTTGGTATCTAGCACACGCGGTGAAGAAATGTGGCAAGAATTTTCTGAACATATTGGAACTGTCTTTTCATTAGAAATTATCGATTTATGTCGTTGCTCAGCCCGTATTGTTGAAGGTTTATTTCAAAGTAACAAAAACCTACGCATTTTAAATGCTGTTGCTATTAATGATGACTCTATAAATCTTGAGCACCTCGGAATGCTAACAAGACTCGAAGAGTTGCGTGTTCGCACATGTGAACCAGGTGTAATTTCAGACAACTTACAATCACTACAATCATTAAAAAAACTTAACCAGTTATCTTTAACTGCTGTGCGCGAGTTGGGTTCTAAAGGTGTTGAAGTTCTTAGTGAACTTGTGAATTTACGTTCTTTGGAATTAGGTGAATGCGGTGACTTTGATTCTACATTCGGGAAGATCGTACTTCCTAAATTAAAAAGTCTCCGTCGCTTACGTCTGGAAAATGGACAAGAGACAAGTTGTTGTACACTGGAGATATTAGATGCCGTCGGACAACTTAAAGAACTTGCACAACTTGAACTTGTCAACTTCGACATTAAATCTGGATTTGATGAAAAATTACAACTTTGTACTAACCTTCGGAAGCTACTTATAATTCCGACATATATATCACAGTCAGCAACCACGAATCACATTGTTTTGAATGCTGTTCAACAAGTGGCTTCCACATTGAAAGTGTTTACGTGGGGTGTGACGGTTGAGCTGTTGCGCGTTACTGCTTTGTACGTTGATCAGTGTGAAGAATCAACTAAAAAAGAGAAACATCACTTTGATGAATGTATTCCGGTACTGAAGCCAGTGCCAGGTGCACCTACCGCTGACGATGAAGATGATGAAGAAAGGGAAAAACCTAAAGAGGAGCCAGTGCCAAGCGATGTACCACAAATTGAAATATTACCCTTAGACAAGGTGGAATTTATTCTAGCAGACAATTTACCGAAAACTAAATTCACAATCGTAAAAGTACCGTATCATGCAACATGTAAACAGCAACTAGTTGAATGAGAGTTTAAACAAAAAAAAAATGACGCTCTAAACTTTTATACGATTAAAGATAAGGTGTATCTTATTAAAAAACAGGATTGACGGTAGGGTCTTTTACTTCCGAATATCTCTATCTATATTCTACTTTACCAGCATATTAAAAAGTTCAAACTGTAAAGTCAATCCATAATATTGACGTGTACAGAATATGCAAAGTTATTTCTATTTTTTTTTATTTCATTTCAGTTTTAATTTGAAATTGTTAATAATTGCGAGAAGAAATATTTATATTGGCTTTAAAATGGACTACGTATAATTACATTTAAGTTTGTGCTGCACTTAGCAATGAACTCTAGCTTGAAATTCCCACACACTACATTCACATACGTTAGCTAAGCAAGCTCATCAGAATTAATATAATTATTAGCATTAATATCTTTAAAAATGAAGTTTTTAATATAATATAAATATATAATACTATGAGTTGCAGATTTACAATCGCAATAAATTGTAGACGTAATCACAAATTGACATGTTTTAATCTATCAAGGCTAGTTTGCGCTGAGTACTCAAATCTGAGTTGTTCCCATAAATTATTTTAAATTTATCTTCATAGTTATATATTTCCTAATTATACCTAAATATGTATATATGTATGTTATTTAAAATTATTAAAGATTTTTAGATGAGTTCAACTTATTCCAAAATCGAATATCGAACATATCGTTACTAGTACTACGGATTTGCTTAATGTCATGCACCAATAAGCTTGAAGAAAGATATGATATGTCACACAAATGTATATATATTATTATATATATTTCAAATGTATGTAAAAACCCTTTAAATCACTTTCCTTGGGACTACATTCAAACTTCCGCAAAAGTGAATTATTTCACTATTTATACCATAAGTTCGTTATTAAGAATTAAATGTTAAAGTGGCAGCATTCACTAAGGTGTGGTGAATTTGTCCAGTTGTTTTCAGAGCTGATTATACAAGCATTTAATCTAGAGAGTAATTTTTTATGTTACATGTTGTGGAGCGTAAAGTTGGAAGTAGAAGAATGGTTGCTTTCTCAACCAATTCGAATTTTAGTTTGTTGCCAACTTTCGTTCCGATCCATAGACAGTGTCGCTATAAATTTATACTCATTTTGTAAAATGGAAATTGAATAATATTGAAAACGAACGATTTGAAATCGGAATAGAAAAAAATATTTAATATACATTTGTTGTTAGCATTGATAAATAGTTAATCATCATGGGTCAAATTAAAAGTGAGGTAAGCGTTGTTGCAAGTGGAAAATATTTATCAAATAGGAAATCAGTACGTGTAGGTACATACATACATATGTACATGATAAGGATATAAAATACAGTTATTTTACCCGAATTTTTTTAAGGCTAATAAGCAAACTCCCTATAAGGAAACCTTAAAAGATTTTAATTGTGCATGTACTATGTTTATACATTTCTACATGCGGAAGTTCCGATCTAAGTAAGTAGAAATATACCAAAAGGCATCACTGTCGGTAACAGCTCTTAGCATATGAGAACGATCTTCATTGTTTTACCCAATAATGTATCCCGATCGCATTCATTGGTTAGATACGTTACGGATGGTGACTTCTGAGTTATTTTAGCTGAAGCCAAAGTTTTCTGTGTTTCTGTTTATGACAGATGGTGTATATTTCAGTTAACCGTCAATTTACCTTCAATACCACGATCATGCCAATGTATTCGTAAAATAATTCTTACATTCATATGTATGTAAATATTCTCTTTCACATGAAAAACACTTGTTTATACTGTTATTCCACATAAATATATACAAACGCATATATAGGTATGTAAGTAATTTGCTTTAATAAATTATTGTATTAGGGGCGTTTGTATGTATATGTAAGTAGGTAAAAAAAAGTGTATTTTCTCTAAGGTAATTAACAAAGTCGAGAAATGTGTGGACGTTTTAAATCATATTTGAAACCGAATAATTTATTCATGTTCATGTTCAATCAGCGATTTTCTTTTAAGAGTAATCAATGTACACATGTATACATGTGTAAGAAAAGGTATACTTCGTTTTACTTATAGAAAATCTTTTCGACCACATAAAAATGTAATGGTCATGTCCATTCATATTACAAGCGGATATCTATGTACATGTATGGTAAAGACTGTTGGAAAAGAGAATGTAAACTGTTCTTGATGATTTTATTTTACTTCTCCTAATGACCTTTCCGTTAGCTGATGTTTTGTTTATGATAAATGGAAAACTCTTTTCTAATTCGAAATAAGCTTATAATTAGCATGACAAGAGTTAAAAATTATTATGAGTATAACAACTAACATAAGTAGAAATTTCACAATGCTCCAAAATCGGTTGCGAAACAAAGAAGCATAAAAAAGTCCACATATTCATATAAACATATTGTCAATGGCAACCACCCCGATCAAAACCAAGTTAGAGTACAAGATCGTGCCACTGAATAACGTGGTAAATAAACAATGCCAGACTTGTGGCAATTGTATGCCGCCGTGGTTCATGTTAGTATTGATGCTGTTAATGGCAAAGCCAACACAGGTTCCACCAAAGCAGAAACTGGTATATCGGCCTGCGAAAAAGAAAAGACAGAAAGTTAATTTACTTCTTTTCAAACTGAAAAATGAAATGGTGAAAAAGTAAATAATGTGGGTACAAAGTTTCGTATACGATAAACTTAGAAACATAGTTGTATCATAGATGTATATTTGTCTATATGTATGTATGTATACAAGTATTTGATTGCAGTGGCCTGAAGGAGTTCAAGCACCTTTGAACCATTTTAATAACATACATATGTACATATATGCTTCTCTACATTAGATTATTTCAACTTGTTACAGAAACGAATCAACAATATTAACTTCCTATAACTTGCATACGAACTAGCAAAAAATATTGAATGAGCATGCCATTGATATATTGCGCCTTTTAAATATAAACTTCAGAATTAAGTGTAACGATTGCACCACTAATTTTGTTGAAATTGTTATTCGTCCATGACCTATAAAAATTTTTAAATGAAAGAAAACATCAAAAAAGACACGCCATCACCTAAAACGTGACGGCGAGTTTAACATTGTAATTACCGAAGCCCATGACAACGCATTTTTATAATTAGTGAACTGTCTTCAATCTTTATAACAACCATTGAACAAAACAAAATATAATTCCTAACTATTAATTCAATATATTTGAATTTTTCAAAAATAGCCAAACAAATTTAACATTCACATATTTCTTTGCATACATATTTAAACAATATGTATAATAAACAGTCAAAGACCGGCCACTATGCATACTAACATTTGGTAAAAAAATAAAAATACCTTTTACGTTTGAGCTATTTTATTTTCTTTCATATAAATGTACATACGTCATATGCATGTACATACATATATTAAAAATAAGTTTCGCTTTCTCAAGAATTTTTATAATTACCACAACCCTATTTTCAATGAAGGCGTTTTTTTATTTTCTATTTAAATTTTAATTTCATTTAATTTTTTGTGCAAGTATGATTGAATTTGTCAATTCCTAAACTACAATTTAAACAAAATCTCATTTATATATATGTATGCCATATTTTAATGCAGTAATGCATTAATTATACAATACATATACTATTAATAATATATGTGCCCGTTACATTCAAAAGCAACGAAAGTAAAACTAAATGCCTTTTGTGAATGCTTATTTGAATAGCTCTCATTATTACTCTACAAAAGTACTGTTACGAAAATATTTTCACATCTAATTAAAGAAAAGCTGAAATGTTAGTTTCACTCCTCAACAGCAACCGTCAGATGTAGCAACAACCAAATGTTGAATATTTTGTGAATACAATGTTAACGCTCAACAGTTAGCGCAAGCAAAGACTTCGACTACTATACACTAGTAATATGTTACGGAATCTCTAATTTTAGAGTGTCGTTTAACGCACCTAAGCCAAATAAAATGAAACACAAATCTTGAATTTTAGACTTCGGATGTTAACACAAATTACTTCGAAAAACTAATTTAGCCTTCATATTAAAGAGAATTGCGAATTTATGTTGAGATACTTCACATATGTACATATAACTAGAAACATTTATTTCTTCTCTTTTCACACATTGTCACCTTATCGCAAAATTAGAAACTTATCAAATATGGCTATATTTGCTTTTATGGTTTTGTAATTTCTACCGATAACAAAAGTGTTCAATAACTGTATTGTTAGTGAGCAAGTTAAAATTCGCGAAAAAAGCAAATTTGTGTATGTGAAATGTAATTTTTCCGAAATTACAAACACTGATATCAGCTATATGTTTATACATTCTGGTTTGACACTGTATTTGCACAACTTTATCTAAAACTAGTAAGAAAGAGCTAAGTTCGGGTGTAACTGAACATTTTATACTCTCACAATGTGTAAGCATCAGAGGCGGTGCAATGTTTTCAAGTGCTGGCATAACTTTATATTTGGTGGCCGTGGTTATTATCCGATTTGACTAATTTTCTCAGTATATGAGGAGATGCTAGGAAAACTTAGTTGGAGCAAGTTTGATTGATATAGCTCGAACGGTTTCCGAGATATATATATTAAACCTATTGGGGGACGAGGCTATGCTCCCTTTTACAAAAGTTTTTGCCCACACTATGCCCCGCCCTACTAGGATCCTCTGTACTAAATGAGACGTTTATATCTTAATTTACTGCTTAGTTATAGCACTTTATCTGTTTTCGATTAATGCCATTTTGTGGGCGTGTCATCTTAATTTTCACTCAAGTTATCGCTTGTACGGACGGACGGACAGACAGACAGTCACTAGAATTTCAACTCGTCTTTTCATCCTGATCATTTATATATATATATATGTCTATATCTAACTCGATTAGTTCTAGGTGTTACAAACAACCGTTAGGTGAACAAAACTAATATACTCTGTAGCAACATGTTGCGAGAGTATAAAAACATGTGCAATTTAAAATGAAAAAATGTACTGAATGAGTTGATAAGATATTGACACATTTCGAAAATGGAAGTTCGTATAGTAGTAATTATTGTCGGCAAATGGAGCAATAATGGCAAAAGGTAAATATGAGTCATTCTAAAATTTCGTCAAAAATCTTTTTTATTAGAGAAAAAAATGTACAAGTCTAGTAATTAACAAGATAATTGCCTAATACTGTTACATATTTATTTTCGGTGGCCCATTATAAGGTTATGAAAGGGATTTTGTAACAAATATATTTGTGTTATTGAATGGTAATTAAATGTTCAAGGTAATTTGTAGTAAACTTAAGTTGTAGCAATATTTAAAAATGTCATTACACATTTCGAAAGTTAATCTTGTTGCTTATATATCTAATATAATTATAGCAGAAACCTTGTTTTGAGTCATCGTCTTTATCGATCCGATACAAAAATCGGCAATATACTAATTTTACACATCCTAACGTGACGTGTTTATTGTTTATAATAGTTTTCTAACAATTTAGGACGGCACAGATCATGTTTGTTGTGTTTGTTTTTACCATATTACTTGACAGGGTTAGTGTACTTCGAATGTCATTTAGCAACCTCAAAACTAAAAGATACAAATATGTGCAAATCCCGCAAACAAAATGAAATAATTATTGCTAAAATATATTACCGTCACAACAACTACCAGCATTCACTTCATAAGGCC